>JAODOY010000398.1:0-13772 GCA_025399855.1 Forbesichthys papilliferus | reverse complement strand
TTCTTCTAGATTGTTCTCTGACATTTCTTCTTTCCTCCTCCTCACCTGTGAAAACATCCACATCCACTCACGTCCCTCTCTCCTAAACGGGCATACCCAGCCCCCCCCCCATCCCATCCCGCCCACGGATCGGCAGTTTAAAACTCATCTGGCCACAGTCTCTCCATATGGCCTGCTGTGGAGGAGTTGCAGCGCCTCTAATAACCTTTATGGTGTCGCTTGGGGCCTGGGGAGACTCCTGCATAATCACCCCAGCCTGGGCAACCATAAATCAGATGGGCATGTAAGGGCTGGGCTAGTGTCATCAGAGAGGCTATAGGGCCGTCAGGGAGCCGTCTTTCTGTGGACGCCTTGCTGGAGGAATGTGTCATGATGAGATTAGAGGCTTGTGATATGTTGGGATCATTCAGCATGTCAACATGTCCCTGTGCTGTGCAGATCAGGGCCAGGTATATTCAAATGCCTTTTTTAAATGATGTGTTTGGCTCTGGTGGGTGCATATGGGGTTTGCCACGTATAGGGGTTTGCACACATCTCATCCTCCCATGCAGTTTCACTTGTGGCTAGCTGTATTTGTCCTGGGTAGGAAGAGGACCAAAGAGAGAAATACAACGCGGAACTGCCAAAACCCTGCAAAAGGGAATCAATCCCCATAGACTACAATGTAAAAATGTCTGACTTTACAGCAAAAATAAATATGTTTACAGCTTGCTAAAAACAGGTTTGATCTCTGTAGCTAATCTTCTCATTGATAACTGTACGGAGATGATTGCAGTGAGGTGACTGCAAAGATGGTGATGGCCAGCCCGAGCCAGCACAGCACGTTGTTCAAATCCGCTCTTTAGAAAAGCTACTGTATGTGACGTCCCAGAGGGTTTTTCCGTTTAAATAGTCTATGCAGTATGTGAATGGATATAAAGTGAAGGGTAAAACCAGGCAACATCAGTTGGATTGGCAGCAAATAAATGAGGATGAATAGAATGAGCTGAAAATAAAAATCATTTAAATCAGGTGCGAGCACCTTCTCAATAAAGTAAATAACTAGTCGTTTTTGGTTTACAGATTCACTATGTGACCGGACGCTAATATTTGGCTTTGCAGTATTAAAGATTAATAATAAAATAACTGATGGAATGAATGTTAAACATGAAGTAAGTTTCCAGTTCCTCAAATCCATATCCTTCTAAACACTTCCTCAGATGTCTTGAAACCAACAGTAAATCCATATGGGAGATTATTCCTGGGTGCACGGAGGGATGGAAAAAATAAAAAGTATGTAGTAAAAAATATTCTATTAATCTCTACCTCTTGTTTTCGGCGTCACTCTCACAAAGAGACAGCTGTTCCTGACGAGCATTCTGGAGGAAACTATATTGCAACAAACATCTCATTACCATGTGTGATGTGACTACTACATTCCACATGTTCCCTCTATAAAGGGTAATATCATGTGATGTTCTCTTCAAAACCACACAGCCAGTAACAGATGTTATAGGAAGCTACAGTAGCTAGTACATCAAATGTTTGGTGGATGATACTGCTACTTGAAAATGTTCATGTTCAACTCCATATACTCCTAAACTACACAAGATACCCCCTTGATTAGTTTGGAAAATCAGTAATTCCTTGATTATTCTTTCCTTTGGAAATCATTTGTAGATGCCCTTCAACAAGACACTTGACACCAAATGCTTTAGTGTAGTTGCCATAAAAAAAGTCTGTTGCACTGATTAATGTGTATGACTGCTTTTATGAATAGCAAGTAGGGTGTTGCTACAGTACCATCTTGTAGTGGAGATGTAAGGAGTAGAAAGCATGCTTTGCTGTCCGCCTCAGCGCTCTCATACAGCCCACCTGGTCAGCTGGACGTGCATATACATGATATATATGCATGACTTTGATGGCCTAAGGCTTGGCATGCAATTTCAAATCTTAATCACCAAGCTCCAGTGTCCAACTGTTCAGTTGTCACTGGAGACGCATAACATCAGTGGATATGAATACACAATCAGATCACAGATCAAATCTCTGCCAGATTAACCCTCCCAGGGAAGAGTATTTGGAGCATTTAGAGGGTACTGTATATTAATAAAGTACTGTATATTAATACAATGGCCAGTAATAATACAGCTAATATATTCACTGCCCTTGAATTCCTGCATTGTGATTGAGATTGAAATTATTTTACACCATAGATATTTCCATTTTCCTATGATTTTACAGTGCAAACCAATATTGCAATGGGTGTCTCACATTCATATTTAATGTCAATGACATGCAAATTACAAAATATATCTATAAACATGACATTCTTCTCTCAATTCTCAATTAATTCCATTCCTTAATTCAAATATAATCCAGTTGTTTCTTTATAACTGTCAGTACCTACTATATACAGTAATGCCATACATTCAAAAGTTCCCTTGTTCTTTCAGCATTATATGTTAAATTAAAATAAATCGCCAATCTATGTGTCTCCGTATCTTTTATTGTCTTTAACGCCCCTAAAATAATTAAATTCATGACCCATTCAACTGATTCAAGCCGCTAAAAATTGCTTTAAAAACGTATATGTCCGGGGAATAGTAAACTTGATTATATTGATAGCATTATCTCTAATTTTATTATCTACAGGGATGCAATAGCGGTGCACAATACTACTGTACATTAGCGGCCAGTGCGGATATAAACACCGTAGATCAAACTGGACAGTTATTTTCATTGCTGTGTTTGCAGCTCATACATCAAGACAGGCAAGCAGTGTTGGATACCACAGTAACGACATACACGTCTGTCGGTGCCTATAATTCTATGACATGCAGAAGTTGCCCGGTAACGAGGTTGGTATCACTGGTAACCCTAACAGCACCACAAGTTTTATATATAACTGTTTATAGAGCAGATATCACCCTACTGTAACAGTTTAAATGCACATTGGTGGAAAATAGAGGCACAAGAAATACACTGACCCAATACATATTAAAATTAACACTGCAGAATGCATCTGTGCAGCATCAAGAGTAATTCATCTCTGACAGACACACACATGCACAAACATACTGTAGCCTACATAGTGTGCACACACATTCAAGCACACTTGCACTCACCATGTGTCAAGTTAAGTTAATTAAGCAGAGTGGTATGTTTTTCACCACTAAAGAAGTGAGATTCTGTCCCAGTGTAATACACCATTATGTTGGGAAGAAACATTTCAATAAGGCAGGGGTAGAACAAAAGTGAATTTAAACTTTATAACTATTTGATCCATCACTGTGAAACATAATTCGAGTACATGTAATAATGAACATTACACATTTGTCTTTGCTCTGGAGCAACGGTGTGCTTTATATGGAAAGGGATTTAAACCTGTTGATATAGTTAAAATCCACATATTTGAATGAATCTAATTACATTATAGACAACTCTTACTATTTTAACAGATTACCCTCATTCCTGTGTGTGTGTGTGTGTGCGTATCATCATCCATAATACGCCTATTTTAGCCCATAGTTAAGCAACAGCTGGATATACACCGACAAGGCCATAGGCTTCTCTACATTGTACATAATAGTATTAATCCAACAGAGAAGTGGGGATTGTAGCCTACATTATAATTGATCACGATTCCTTCCTTTGGAAATATAAACACATTTCCGCACTCGCACACTATTTGTACACAAAGACTACAACAACAATTATCATCCATACCAACCTAATAACATGTTTTGCCATAATTGACTCACACATTATTAAACTAACAACGTCCGAAGGGAGAAATAGCGGTGATGCTTGATAAACAAAGATGAGAGGAAATGTACAAAGTCTGGAATGTTCTTTGGGTGGGTTAAATGTGCAACAGTGCATCACGCTTGCCTCTGTGTTTTCCCCGACTCACACCGTCAGAGGCTTACAGCTGAATGCAGATAACAGTGATGCTGAGCGCACATCCATCCCACGCACACGCACACACACATCGCACGCACGCCTACACGCACGCGCACACTTGTAAAGATGGAAAGTGGGGCACAGGGCCTGCAGAGATTCAGACTGTACCATTCACTCGTGTGGAAATAAAACTGCCACATAAGGATTAGCTTGCTAGTGGAGCTGTGCTAGCCAACAGACCTCTTGTCAGCACACACACACACACACACACACACACACACACACACACACCTCCCCTAAAAAGCATGTGTCATTTTATACACCCCCTTGGTGTGGCTATATATGTGCCATATTTACAGTATATATATATGTACGCCGCACTGTTTTGCTACTAACACACTTGTGTTGTTGATAAACATTTTTATTCCTGCTAAGAGTGACTAGGACTACTATATTATTTACATAATAATATAAGCAACATTTTTTCCCAAATGCATTTTTACTGTTTTACTGTTTATAGACTACATTTGTTGCTAAACCTTATTTCTTGTCAAATTTCCCTTGAGATGAGGGGGATGAGGGCTAAGGGGTAGCATAAAATCCTCTGATGAATGAATTAATTGTATTCAGTAATATTGACCATTATTGTCCTTGAATGCAATTATTGTCCTTCAATCAGTGTTATGTGAACTTCACAGATGTTGTGCGACACCCTGTGTGTGTGTGTGTGTGTAGGACTTTGAGCCCTGGCCTGATACAGTACATGCTGACAGTGCTCCTACTGCTATGACAACAGATCAGAGTACATGTAATGTAAGGGCAGGTAAAACCCTTGTAGGATGACTGATGGCAAATATCCAGCACACAACTCTCACCAAACCCTTATTGGCGGACAACATGTGGGCTAGCAGACTGTGAGTCTCCAAGGCTGAGCGGCTTTTCATGCCATATCTGGCTAACACCTATAGCTGTAGCGACCACAAGCCGATAGAAACCTATAGCGACCTATATGGAGCACAAGGTAAGCCCCAATGTAAAGCCAACTACCAAACACCAAGCCAGAAATAGGCGTCATGATGTTCACTGTGAGGTAGACTCCTCTTATTGCTGTTGATATTCAAAAGCACAGTCACACACCTTTTCGTTGCCAGTTGTGTTTCAAAATCTAAATAGTGAGACAGGGTGGAGAGTTTCAGTAAAAAAAAAGAGAATATATTACTATAATAAATAGTATTAAAAAAAAAAAAGTTCAACAATCCCACTTTGGCTATAACAAACATTATGAAAGGAAAACTCCACACTACAGTACCTCTAGTTTAGACTTCTCACTGCTACGGACGATCAATTCACATCTCTCTTCATTCGTGGTTTGACACCAAGTACGAGACATGGTCACACCTTGGAAATTAGAATTCAGCCTGTATTAAAGCAGATCTCTCTCCCAGGTCCTATTGTGGCCAGCCAACAGTGAACAGAGGGAGGTAGAGAGAGCCCAGCGGGCTCGAGAAAACGGTAGCCTGTACGGCCTGAAGCCATTACTGACACTTCTATGGTTTCGTTTCTCTGCCATACTCCAGTGGCTCCCCTTTCACAGCCATTACAGAAGGAATATTAGCGCATATAGTGAAGTACACATGATTTGACATATCAGCTGAGGTATGTAGTCCGAATAAAGTGGAGGAATTATGGTACAGTGCATCTTGGCGCCGCCTCATTCAACCTCCACTCATTCTCTTTGCCTGGCCTGATTCATTAATCTTCCTCCTTTCCCAGTCCATTCGCGCTTTCCTCCGACTGTCTGTTTAGTTTAGGTTGCGTTTGATTGGCAGGCTACAGTTTGCAGGGAAAAGCCACATGAACGCAGGCAGGCTAAGATGATACTAGACACAAGAGAAACTGCAGACACTGCACACGCACACCCACGCGCACGCACACGCACACGCAAACCATAATAGGCTACATGCTACATGCATTATTTCATGTGATATATGGGATATATGCAATCACCGTTAAGGCGCTCTCACTTGAGAATGGCACACATGAGGGAGATGGCAGAGGAATGTCATGTGCCAGAGGTGGGCTGTGATGTCATCAGAACACAGGAAGCCCGTCCACCAAGACGCACCAACCTGCCAAGGACAGACACACATAAGCTAACTGTCGCCGTGCAGCTATATACTGCCTACTGTATTAGTGGGAAGGTTAAAAATAATACATTTTATATTTACAACATTTGGCAGATGCTTTTATCCAAAGTGAATTACATGTAGGACGTTTCTCAATAGTTGGGCAGTATACCTATAGTATACCTTTTATCTACAGTGTCCACTTGACAAGGTAACTCTTGGGTACAGGAACAATAACATTAGCCCGTATATGATGCTGAAAATGCTAATGAGCAGCAATATCCACAAAGGCTTTGGGTTAGCAAGGCTAGCCACAAGTTAGCATAATCGTGTTTGCAATATGGAGTGTTAAAACGTCTGGACACCCATGACTAATTGGGCCTGCAATGCATACTGTACATAACCCTGTTTCAAGCCTTTAGAGAAAGACAGTAGTGCATGTTCTATTCAGCTATTACAGAGCGGGACGGGAGACTTCCCAGCGACAGTGCCCTGTAGTGTGCCGTGCGTGTCCAGAGCCGAGGCAGGGAAATGCTGTAGCATGGATGAAACAGAATGTATGCGGCTGATTCAGGAGCTCCACGCAGAGTTTTCCCTACGGGCTTCAGCTCCACCTCATTAGTGCAGCCCTCACCTGGTTGTGTGAGCTGAGGCAGCCTGCATCACACATGAAATATGAGGCCGGATGAACCGACCCACAGACCTCGCACACTGCAGGAGGCGTGCCCATAAACACACACTAACATGTGGCTATACTGTGGGTGGGTGTGTATACTCCTAAGTGTATGCTTTGTTGCTGTATGCATGTTTGTGTACTATTTCTACTGTAGGCTATATCCCATGTGATTTTGTGATGGAACATTTTGTTGATTTAATGATATTTACATGATAGTAGCATAGAATATGGGTAGTAGTCATGATGACACTCTAATTATTCTAATATAATCTTGTTTGCATACAATTGCTGGTGTATATGACTTACATGTAAGTCACTTTGGATAAAAACATCTACCAAATGCTGTACATGTAAAAATGATGGATGTATAGTGTATAATGTATATTTTACGTGTGTATTAAGATGTGTATTTTCTGTGTATACCTGCAAACTAGATATGTACACCATAGGGTAATGTGACTACGACAGTCTGGGAACATGCTCTCCATCTTCCAATGTAGTTCACTATCTGTGGTAGTGAACTATGCCTTCACAAAGTGTGGGGTTGGTTTAGACATTTTTACTGCGGTAGCTGCCCCACTAATTATATATGTGTACACAGTACTACACACACAATGTATGCTTAGATAATTACCTTTTCGAATGTCTGTGTAACATTGTGCTAGAGCACAATGCATGTGTGTTTGTGCATAGGAATATGTTACTGTGTGTTTATTGTATGCGTGCTTTGTAAGTGTGCTCGTGTGGGTTGACTTTCCAAGATGTCTGCAGGAGCAGTTCTCATTAACAGCGATGAGTGGTGTGAGGAGACAGAATGTAGCCTGTGTTCTCCTCTCAATGAAACACACACACACGTATGCACATACATGTAAATCACACATCACCAACTGAAGGACTGGGTTGCTGTCACTGACTGAGATTAAATAATGTAAACACTTAATACATATTAAGCAACATTGTTTTGCCAACTCACTGACGTCATGACGTCTTGGAATTGGAGTGGAATTTGACTTGAGTAATCAGTACAATGGTAAATCAAGTGGTCATGAGAAAGGTGCACACTGCCCTCCTGTGGCTCTGTAAAGAATGACAACCTTAAATATGATTGACGTACTAAAGCAGGGGACGTGTGGGCTACATACAGTAAATGGATTTGATGTTGATGTCACCCATTTAGGCTATGTGGCCCTTTTGTAACAGCAAAATCAAAAGAACTTGAAAGGGTTTGTTACAAAATTCAGACAATGATGTCAAAGCATCATCAATAATCTTTAATTGGCTAGATTGAGAAAAAGAATATCCTCCATATACAGTATATGGATGAAATGTAATAATAAATGTAAACATATCTTTCACAATCGATTATTTTACAATATGTATTTGTTGATGTTTGAAGGAAAAGATTGTAACCAATTAATGGATACAATCCTAGTGCCAATATTCCTCATGCCACATAAGCCATGACGGTCAAACATTATTTCCATATAACCTACGTAGTAGTAATCCCAGTAGGCACGATCTCTATAAACTCTCTGTGGTCTTCAATACCATTTTGTAATGCCAAATGCCAGTTAAAGGGTGCAGACCATTTAATTGACTGATGTCAGCGTAAGTTAAAAGGCAATACAACGAGAGATCAAAGAAAGATCCACAGTATGATGGAGAAGAAAAGACACTCACTGGCGCTTATTTTCACCTTTCTTTGATGTTTATTTACACAAGTGTACTGTAATTTCCACAGACATCTGGAGGGTTGCCATGAGTTGACATTTTCACATTGTAAAACAAATATTCCTACCACCCATAAACACTATGTTGTCCAATAATTCTGCACAACCAATGTTTCTGACATTTTTCACAGGTTCACGTTATGCATCCGTAGGTTTACAAACTGAGAAAATTGCATGTTGACAGTCAGAAGTTAACCGTGCTAATCGGCAATAACAGACTCAACGTTGATGTATATTGTGTCTTTGACATAGACACAGTTGTTGTTCAACACAAGGGCATTAATGTGTCAAGATAACTGTAGACAGGCTGTCATGGACAACATGACAGCAGAACTGGTACGCAGGAATCATGTTCCTAAGTTGATATAGTATACCAAACAAATGCATAACAACGTGACATCACTGGATAATGACGCTCACCACAAAGAACCCGAATTTACAGAAAAAACCCAGAGAGGCAGAATACACTCATTTGTCTATACAAAACGTGTTCCCGATATTTTCCCCAAAAGGACAGTAAATGACACGGTTGTGAATTGGATGTGCTGGCATGATTCTTTACAATTTGATACAAAGATGGGAGACCTGAGAAAAGAGAACATTATTACTAAATGGCTGTCTGCGCTGAGAGGATATGACTTGCCCGAAATTGATGCTCATCCTTTTAGTTCCCTGTTGTCTGATTGGCACATCTTAAATTTGGGTAATGTTAAAAAAGAGCATTCTACTATTATTCAGAAGACATTCTGTTTTACTGTAATTGCAATTTAAGCAAGCAATATATAATGAACTCAGGTAGAGGTAGTTACCTTATTGAATATTAATGATTAAAGCTACAGCGTGTTAGGTCTGTGCTACTTTAGACCACAACAGAATCAGGGTGAGAGGCTACAGTAGTATGCTTGAGCGCCTCTGGTTATTGAAATGCACATAACCTGTGTGAACAAGGCCCTTCCACCAGGTGGCGCCCTCGTATTTCTTTAAGTATAGCCCTTTAAATAGCTTTAACAGAGCCATGCGACATCAGCTTTCACTGAGATGCTCTTACATGTATCTCTCTCAGTTTATCACAGAGAAATTATAGAAATGTTTAGATGCTTACATGTTTCAAATTCATGTTTCATCATACATTAAGCACAATTCTCAACACTGCACTTTGTATGCATAATCGTTAGCCTAACAAAGTAAAACATCTTGTAAAATGTCTCCTACTGAAGAATAACAATGTAAAAATTATAATTAGCAAAGGACCATGAAATGGAAAACTCACTATGAGTGAAACCTTGCAATACAACATGACATCAGAACTAATATACTTTCCTTCTTGCTGCTCATTATAAAATGATAAGAAACTGATCTGAATCAAATCAACACGAGGATTACTATTTAAGAAAACCTTTACAAAAAGAGGTTGAATGCAATTATAAAAGTAATGTACTGTACATCTTCATGAAATGAGAGCAAAGAGCAATTTCCTTTAAAATAAAAACGATTGCTCATGCAAAAAATACAGGAAAGAACACAATTAATTAAGCTCCTATAAGGAGAATACATCCCTTCAACAGGAGGCAGGTTTTATTTTATCATTGATCTTGGCTTCTACTGCCACACTCATCCACTACAGCATTTGACAGACATGTCTGTAGTAACATTAAAATCCTTAGTGCAGCTTAGTGACTACATGAAAAAGTATGCTAACTATCCATTATCTATTGGCAAGTACCAGAACAAATTACAGTGACTGACTGACAATCAGTTTGTTAGACCCACAACAATCTGTCATTGTTATCCATGTCCTACATTTTTATGTAGGACATGTCCTACATTTTTATGTAGGACATGTGCTCCTCAGTCAACATTCAACAGGGCCAAATGTAGAGAAGAAAGCATTTAGCAATAATCTTTATCTAGCGTTAGTCCGAGATGATCTCTGACAATGTATGAAATTACAAGGCAAACTTCACTAATAGGCAGCCTGGGCAATTCTAAAACAAATATTACTATTGATTTGCTAACACAAATAAATCACACTAGCAGGGATATATCTTTGTTTTTGATGGGTCTGTTGCATTCTTACAGTGTCATGGTTTAGGACACAAATATACATTCACATTACTTTGCTGTAAAACATTTTATCATGACCTGAACTGAGCGAGGTATGTTAAAAGTATCAAAATGGAATGATTTTGAGAATATGCTGCTTTCTGGACTCAAAATGTGTGATAATTCATATTACGCTTTTTCATAGACCCACCATCCTTAGAACATGCTTGAGAGAGTGAAAACAAGTACCAAACAAGTGAGTCAAATAGTAGGCAATAGCTTTTATACTTTTAACTTAAAAATAATCAAAATAATTTAGTGTTTTCCAATGTAATAATGTCTGAAAATATCCTAATTGTCCTGATGCAGTGAACTCCAAAATGCATGCTGCCATTCTGATTTATACATACTGTATCAGTATTCCTTCCTTCCAAGTACTATTTGAGTCAGGTCTGTCAAAACACATTCATGTCTGTCTTTACATTACAACTACGACTGCAGTCCAGTGTTAATTTTACATGGCTAATTATATAGTGGCAAGACTACAAAAATATACATTTTTGTAGATACAAACATGCATTCTGATCTGAAACAAAAAATACAGTTTTAGAGGCAATACAATTATGTTGCTACAAAACAAAAAAACTTTTTTAGAGCAATTAGATCATTAGATCATTGTGTTATATAGATTTAAATACATTATTTACATTTCGGTGATTTGATATATGGTGAATTTAGTCACTTGCAAGTGTGTACGTCGCTACTGAATTAGCGCTGAGTTTCCGTTCTTTCAATTAATTTTAATTCAGTTAATTAATCTCTAAAAGATTATTCCATTCAAAATTTGCATCAGTTGCTCTAATGAGCTTCAGAAACCCAATACAGGTACAAAAATAAATGCAAAAAAATATATATTTAGACTTTAGAATTGAAACATTGGCATACTGTACACTATGAAGAGGGCAGACTAGTCAATTAAGTCACATTATCAATTTCAGTTCCACACTAACCCCAAAACTATTTAGCAGAATTTACAGATAAATTATCTCCAATTATATTTCAGCCATGATAAATGTGAAATATGTCATTTTTAATCCTGCATAGTTTGTTTAGCACATACGTGCAAAACAAGCATGCATTTGCACCCATCAAGTCATGTGAGAGAGGTATTTTTGTGATTGCATTTAATTTCTTATTTGACATCATTTGTAGTGCATAGTACCAAGTTGTGTAACTATTGAGTAAATTGTGCCTGTCATTTGAGTTTCAATATGATCCCTCTTACGGCATATGCAGGCAGGCTTTTTTTCTTAATATAATAATTTTCAAATGTGCCATGTGCAATTTGATTGCACAGAGGACTCAACATTAACCATGGCCGAAATCATTATTAAAAAACCTCATGAGGACCAAACAAATAAATGACAATCACATCACTTTCTCTGAGTATCTGCAAACCATTTGTTACACAACACAGAATTCCTGTTTAACACAACACAAGATCACACAGTCACTGACAGACATTCATTTCCACAAATTCCAGAGGTTGTGATATCGACCACATTAGGAAAAAGCTGTTAAAAGGTGCTATTTGTACAACACTAATAAAGTCCATCTGGAAACAATCTTCTAAACTAATGAGGTAGAACTGTTGATTGACAAGGTACGGTGCTGGTGCTAATTTCCACTGTGAACACTAATCTGAATAGCATAACTGGTCGGTACTGAATACATATCTGAACCTTCATATGAGATTATAAATAGTTAGACCCTTGGGGTTATTGGACAACAATACTTTTGAAGCTTGATATCTCCATGTGTTTCATCTGTGCATGAGAGCCAGAACTCAAATCATTGTTAACATGCTATTCCACACCCAGGCAATGTGAGTGGCAGAATGATCTTTGGATATTTAAAGTTCAATCAGGATGGTTTAGAAAGGTGTCAATTGTCTCAAGCTATCATGTTCAAAAAGTTAAATACTTAATAATAATAGGCAAATTGAGAAAATGTATCGCAACTTTGTTAATGGACTATATCTGACACAAGTGATCATCCCAAACTGGGAGCCAACCCAGAAAAACGTTCCACAAATGCGACATAATATTCTCCTGTTCTCATGCAGTCATAATATATAAAAAAAAAAAAGTTATATTCCAACATGAAATAGCCACCATTTTGGTCAATTTGGACACAAGTACAGTAGTATGTGAGTATGCTTGACTAAACAATTACCTGTGACATTATCAGCTATATTTTCGGACAATATTTAATATCTGGACTCCACACGGAAATAAATCATTTAGGAATAAAACTTCACTCAATATATTGTACCATAGTAGTCAGTCATCCATCGTTTTTTTGTTTGTAATATTATGTATCTTTTTATTTTTTCCCCATTATGTTGACACATTGTTCCTAGTTGTATTCAACATAATAATCTATATTTAAATATTGAGAGGTTATAAACGCACCTAGAATAATTAGGCACCTGAGACCGCCATGCACCAGTCAGGAAATGTGTGTGTGTGCGTGCGTGTGTGTGTGCATTTTGTGTTTTGTTTAAAGGGACAGGTCTTGATTTGTGTCTGGAATTACAGCCGTGCAAACGAACTTCATAGCAAAGTGTTGTTTTGGTGTGAAACTCCAACCCATCTCCCCAAACTACTCACTGTAACTTCATCCACATTGTGTGGACAGATATTTTAAGGTTCTTGTAAATTAAGAAATTGTAAAAAAAAAAATCTTTATTTATTGTAGTTAAATGTACTTTAAGACGTTTTACATAATATTTATAATAATTTCTTTGTGTAAATGATGTTTTATTGTGAAATGTATTATGTCATTATAAGCGTACAACAAGTGCTTTATAAATACATTTTGATTGATTTATCGATTCCATATTTACGCCAAATTATTTATGGATGAAATTTGGGGATCAGGGGGGCGGGGGTGGTGCTTTAACACAATCAAGGAGTGTATCTTAAAACATATGTGTGTGTGTGTGTTTGTGTGTAAACCCTGAGACAGCAGGAGGCTCCAGAGACACAGACGATGCTTTTTAAGGTCCTGGGTGCGACAGCACAGTAGTCTCCGTAGCACCCCTCCCCCCCCATCCTCCTCCATACCTAGAGAATGTTCCAGAGGAAGAACACGGCAGGACATGGGCGGGGCACATCATTCTTCAGGTCAGCTGTTTTCCCTTTTCCCGTCAGGCCGAGGCAAGGACTGCCACTATGCAAGATGACCCATACCCATAATAAACGCTAGCACTAAAAAGTCTATATACTGTATATATATACTGTATATGCA
>JAODOY010000397.1:0-13774 GCA_025399855.1 Forbesichthys papilliferus | reverse complement strand
GCTGTGAACTATGATTGACAACTTCTTGACCCCTCCTCCCCGATGACACATGATCTTGCGCCAGGTCGTGAACGACAGCATACTGTGATCGGTCAGTGTCATACGTGTAATGTTGCCTGTCTCCCTGCCACGACACGTCAAGAATGTATCGCGCAATGTCCGGCTAATCTGACATGGTAACAATCGTGAGAGACAAAAAAGTAGTGTAGTGGATACCCGGCATTAGTGTTCTAGGGCCATAATATGGGTAGCTGGGTTTTTGAGAAATAACATTTTGAAACAGATCACACAAATGGACAGAATTTGACATGGCATATTTCTTATGTTTTAGGAGATTGACAGACCTTATTTATCTGATGCTCACTTTGACTAAATGCCCTCTTTCTGTCGGGACATTTGCAGCCAGGACAGCCTGTGACTCAGAGTCAAATTTGGGGACATAGTTTGATGCATTTCATTCTTATTCTAAACCTCATGCCTTGTTCGCATCGCAGGTGGTTCAAAGGGAAATTAGGCAACTTAAATATACCTTTTTGAGTGGTTTATTATGCTGTATCTAGCTCATCATAACTTCATGCGTCCATCTTATGACTTATGACTTCAGTGGGTGTCCCCAACATAATTTGAAGCTATATACAGTATTACATTTCTTTCTTGTCCTTAGATTAAATAGATTCAATTACATCGACTTTGGTTGAGGGTGAAAAAGTTAAGTTCTAGAGTTGAAAGACTCAATTATGGGCATTTTATAGTGAGATTTGGGCCTCCCGTTGTTCACTCTTATTTCTCTGTAGCACACATTCATGTGGCCAACAGGATTCATGTGATGAAGGGTGCCATTTCCATATTTTGTACTAGACTCTGTCTGTTCTTGCTGCATTTCTGTGGCATATCATTTTGGCAGTTAAACATTGATTTTCCTTCCACAGCAGATGCATGAGTTCAGCTCATTACACTCTTTTCATAAAGCTTCTGGTGCCTCTCTTTATTAGTGGCTGGGAGGAGTCGTATAGGCTTATAGACTGGCATGATGATCACGCTTCCATTGCCTTAGAGTGGCAAGTCTTTTCACTTTTCACGAGGGGCTGTAATGTGAGATAATGGCATGTTACAATGAACTGAAAGATAATATTGGTGTAAGAAAGCAGTTGTAAAGGTAGCTTGATCTGTGTACCCGGCTGCGATATGTAATTTGACACCCCCCTTCCCCCTCCACACACACACACACACACACTCACATTTGATTTAGCGAGAGTACAGTTACAGTGACTGTTACTAGCTCTCTGGAACAGTTCAAACTCCCGCTAGCAGCAGAGCTACGTATCTACATGGTAGAAGGCTCTGCGCCAGTCACGGGGTCGCGCTAATGGGGTCGCTACTGAGATGGAGTTTAACCTCCACGGCAGAGATAGTTCCCCGCAACAGCTCTGCATCCTAGTCACCAGAGAGAAGCTAACCATACACCTCATTGGGACAGCTTGGCTCCAATGGCATTCATTTGAGGTTAGGTGTACCCCAGTTATTTAATAAGGACAGTTACGTTTTTTTGTTCTAGCCTCCCAGATGTCCCAAATGTGGCACGGATTTATTACAATAGCCTACCGATTGCAAGATGGCTTCTTTATGGCCTCCGTGTTTTAAGTACATTTATATTAAATTTGTCATGAATATGGATATGGAAATGGATTTGCTACTGTACAGTAGCCCTGTGCCTGAACACACTGAAGTGGTCCTGCTTTACCCTAGACAGAGGAGGGTCTAAGGGTTGCTGTACATAGAAAGAGGCTTCAGATTGTGCTGCCCATTGCTGATGTAATAAGACACTTGCTGTTTACAATGGACAGTGATTCGCCACTGACCTAGACACTGCATCTCCATGCCTTTCTAATCGCATAATCAGTCTGAAATAAATCGACGTAATGCCATAAAAAGTTACTGAATGTCATAGTGAGCATCAGTTGGCCCGACAACAGGCTTTTGTTCCGCTTTTATTGTGAAGACATCGCCTGAATATTTCTCCAATTTCTTTAGTATGGCCTGTATTGGATCCTGCCTTTTTACATACATCTTATCTCTTTAATTACTTCTAGGTGATGACAGCCCATGGATTACGACAGCTCTCGGGCCCTGTAAGCATACGTTTCTCTCATTAAGCTTGAGCCGCTCATGTTGATATGTGATCTTTCTCAGAAAACAAACAAACTTTACCTCTTGTGGAAATGTCAATGGTAATGAATGCAGTGCCTCATTGTGACTGGATGTGTTTCTCTTCTTTGTGAGGACGAGCCCAAGGAGAAAGGGGAGAAGGGGGCTCAGGTAAACGGTGTCCCTTAACTCTCAACCATGCCGCTGCAGAGAGAGCTGCAGCACTCTCGTATTATCGCACAGCATTTTTACAATACAGTCCCGAAAGAAGTTTGACTTTTTTATATGACACCGAGTGCTACAGTGTTGACAGTTGATTTATTGAGAACATTTGGACTTGGAGCACTTGGAGACTTGGAGCACCTGAAGCTTTGATGTGATGTGGCGCGTCTCTATACGTTGCACATGCGTCCGTGGTGAATCAATTGGTATATGAGTATTGTATTGCATTGTACCGTTTTACAAGAGGCAGGCGTATTAAAAAGGCAGCGGACCAAAGCAAACGTGAGGAGACCGCCCTCAAACACGAAATCTAATATGCGTGTGTATCAATCCAGATGTAAAATATTTTTTGAATTGCGTAAGCAATGTAGGCACATAAACATAATCAGCATGCATTGTGTGACCCAACTGAGGGCGCCGTGCTCACCTTGAATTATATTGTAGGAAATGCATCTTAGAAAGTTGCTAACCCAGTTTTCTCTACATTCTCAGAATGCAGAAATAATTTCGACCATTATACCGTATTAGAATGCTGGAATGCTGAATATTACTTAGACCAAATGTCTGTTGGCTTGATTTTCCTTTTGTCTGGCTATTTAAGTTACTCTTACAGTATTTCTCATCCCATTTTCTTTTTTTTAGGGTGATGCAGGACCTCAAGGGCCACAAGGCTATAAGGTGATCTGTTGGAAAACTTTGATATATATGACTTTATAATGGTGACCACATGCTGTGTGTGTATGATCAAACTAAGAGAACGTGAGGTATTTTGAGTTAAATTTGATGAAATTGTGTTTCACTATTGATTTTAGTATTGATTTCTTCTCTGTTGTCTTAACGCATAGCACTGTGTACGGGATGCTTATTGTCAGTGTAGGGAAACACTGCTGAGGATAATGCGAGAAGTTCTCCTCCCATCTCTCTCTCTCTCTCTCTCTCTCTCTCTCTCTCTCTCTCTCTCTCTCCGGTTCATCTCTCCATCGTCTCCTCTCCTTTCTTGTTGTTGCAGGGAACCAGCGGGCTGCCGGGTTTGAAGGGAGATCAAGGGCCTGAGGTGAGTTGTCGTGTTCCCACCTAAAGCTTCTTTGGGTTAAACCGGGTGGTGTTTTAAGTGTAAATCTCACTCACATAACAGCTGTGTGGGCCAAGGGCCCCACAAGTATCAGTAAGCGTTGTATTTCATACGCCTTTGAATGTGTTTACATGCACATCGACATTACCACCTTTCAGCGATATAGTTGAGGTGGGCTAATGTGAATATATAAGCAGCTCGTATGTGATTTGGCTAATCCAAATGCCACACAACAGATTTTATATTAATGTATATCCCTATTTAATGAGATGGTTACATATGAATAAGGGAGGAAATTGTACTAATTGGACTTCATGTACATACAGTATAGCGTACACACTATGAATGGTAGTGGTTGCTGATCATGTGGACAAGCCCAGTTTCCATGGCAATGTAGGATCTCCAGTTTACTAATGCATAGGGCGGCTAAAACCAGCAGGATTGGATGCAGGTAAACAGCTCATCACACTCACAGGCTTAATTGCGATATGAGTCATCTCACAAAATATGTCTTGTAAGCAATTGTGCAGTAGTTACGCTCAGTGGTAAATGTTGATAGTGGCGTGCGCAGCCTTGAAAAACGTAATTTAGGAGACTATAGCATCAGTGGAAGGACTCGAATGCTGTTTTTAACCATCTCAATACAGCCTCCACATGTAGTAGACTAGTGTGACATTGGGCATGTTTTAATGTGATGAGCAAACCTAGAATGCAAGTTTCACTTTTAAGTGTCTGCGCTTGTATTTATCCAGGGGAAACAAGGTCTGCCCGGCCTCATCGGACTTCCAGGTCTCCCAGGAGAGCTGGTAAGAAGATGTGGGCCGCTATATATGTGGAGAATTGCCTCCAGTCACCATCTTATTTGTCACCTTGCCATCTTCTCTGTCCCTCAACTACGCCTGGCAGAATGAAAGCAAGAGATAAACAGATAAACTGCGACAACTTGAGGCAGGGGAGACAGTGGGAGGAAATCTCTCTGAGTTCCTCCACAGACGATCAGTAATCAAATTTAAAAATTAATTAGTGGGAAGAGGCAGATCCGAGCGCTCTCTGCCAAGGAAGGGCGGCAGAGGGCCAATCTGTTCTCCACACCTGCGTTGGTAATGAGCATCTGTCTTTATTCAAAAGCAGGGAGGGGGAAAAAGAGGCATTTCATAAATCTTGGCTAAGGAAAATGATGTCACAACATTGCGGCCCGCTGAAGCAGTGAGGAGGAGCAGATAAATGTGTGCGAATTGGGGGGATGAAGGCACCCGTGATGGATGCGTCTCTTTCCTCTCCACTATTTACAGGGGGAGCCGGGGGAGCCCGGGGTGGCAGGGAGAGACGGCCTGAAAGGAGAGAAGGTAGGTAAACTTCAAATCAAGCTGGGAGCTCGGGAGGGGAAGGAGGGGGGGGCGGGGGCGGGGGAGAACCACGCAGCTGCGATGTTTTATCAAGGGGCGAGCGCCGTCGCGCGACTTGTGAAGACACCCTTCAGACGGCGACCCTTGCGGCTGTCGCCCTCCATCATGCCTCTGACTACTGCCTGTGACTACTTTATTACTACATACATGCTGTGTACATGTGCATATACTAGTATAAGATGAAAGCCTACAAACATGGCGTCGCCAATGAAAATGTGTGCAGGAGAGTACTTCTAAATATTCTAGATAAACAAGATTCCTTATATAATCTCACAAACACCCCTCTCCCTTCCTTCCTCGTCTCCTTCCGCTTTAAAATCATCTTGCGACCACTCGGGAGGTTTCAAAACCTCTGAGTTAAGGTGTTTTTTTATGGTACCTGTCATAATAACGAAAAGCTCATTCAGGGCTCAAGGGAGTCACTCCTCCGCTCAGTAGAGGAAGAAACATCCAAAAATGATTCAGTCACCACCTCGGTTTCTGCTTTGCTTGTCATGTTTGCTTTGTTGATGCACTGTAAATTCAAATCTATGAGGTGAAATATAAATATAAAAATAAAGTAAAAACATAACTTAAGATACTGTATCGAAGAAAACATACAGAGTGTGTTGTTTTTGAGGAATTTTGCGTTATTTATTTTTAGGAGGATCATTTTATGGATTTTCCTTTTACTGCATATTTTCCCTGCTATATATTTGACCTAAAATGTAATAAGATCATAATTGTGTGTTTATCTTGGGAGTGATGCAGAGAGAGCAGAAGGGGTGGTGGGTGCACGAGGCCCCATGCAGTTGCAGAAGCTGTTCCCCTGTGCTAATAAACCATTATTAATGTTTACACCTGCGGATGTGGGAAACTAAGTGCCAGCTAAGCGGCATCTGTCCCTGCTTTGCCCTTCGGACATCACCTGCCTCCACACCGGACCCCCAGCTACCCACGCCCGCCTTTACCCGTTTCCCATGGGTATCCCAGCATGCACTGCGTTGCTGATATGTTTCAGCTGACCTGCAGTCCTGTGTTAGGAGCTCTTTAGGTACGTTCACACTGTCCGCTTGCTACAGCTACAAAGAGACAAACTACCATTAATTTCGAAAGGGAGCCAGCTACAGGAAGCGACAGTGGGTGGAGTTACGCTCGGCTACAAAATCTCCCAGGGACAGTTAAGAGTTGGTGAATGTTTGTCAAGCTAATTTCCAGTGAGCACCCATGATGGAGTATGTAAATGTGCGCGCTATAACAATGGATGTGTCCCCTGTTTTCCTATTACTTACGACCTCTGGCATCATTCAGAGATATACTTTTATAAAATGAATGCATGGAAGATGGCTTCACAAATTTTTGGGAATAAGATCACGGGTGTGTGAAACAGACACAACATGTAAGAATAAGCAACCAATGAACTATCCTATATACTATTTAGAATACTGTATATATAGACAAACATTACATCCTAAACATTTATTTTTTTGTGGGAATGCAACCCATGTTTGCCATCATTTTACTACCCGGTTGTCGCTGGCAATACAGGAAGACACGCCTCCCATGAGCGGACACAAAGGTGACCTTGGGGACAGTTCGCCAGAGATTGGGCGACTTGTGTAGCTGAGGTGGCAGACAGTGTGAACGCAGGGTAAAGCTGTAGTTGTTTACAGCTGTTAATTTGTTTTGTCTGGTGTCTCCATGCAGGGTGACTCTGGAGGAGTCACGGGGCCCCAGGGTCTGCCTGGACCTAAGGGAGAGCCCGGAGAGTCTGGGCCGGGCATTGTGGTGGGTACCAGATAAAGAGGTTAAACCAGATTAGAGAGGCAGCTTGTTAGTGTCGTCCCTGGAGCTCAGACTGCAGCGTGAGTCAAGACAGCCATTGTAGGAAATGACCACACACACAAACACGCACATAATTCAATACAAATGCACAAAGGGGTGGTGGTGTGCCAACAGCTGGCAAACACGCTGAAAGAGACCACCTCCTCCCGCTGCCTAGCATACCAGGACATTATGGTGATAATATGCCATTAGGAAAGCCAATGGTGGATAGCCTCCACTGAAGTAATCACCTATTTACTCCCATTTGGAGCTTATAGTTGTTATAGCTCCCTATTTTAAGTCCCGCATGCTGCATATAGAATTGGTCATTATGGGATTACCAACCGGTGGAATTGGTAGCACAGCTAAGACCACAGTCTTGCTTGATTGCACGCGCACTGTTCAATCACATGAAAGTACTCTTTAGCTGTGAGCCGTCCTCGTGCTGTACGCAGAAAGAGGAAAACATTAGCTTTCACAGCAGTCCTGCTCATCAGGCCCATACAGTAGGTAGTGTGTTCAGGTGTCCGGCTGGTTGGCTTGCGGCTCTTGACAAAATGTAACGGACACCTCGGTTGATAGAACACTGATAAAGAAAGAGAAATGACCATTAAATAGAAACCCGTAGAACACCCCGGTCCTAAAGAAATATGGATTAAGTAGCAGAAAATAGTCCAGCATGTTACCATTGTTTTTTATGTACTACCAAAAGAGAAGAAGTGAGACTTTATTGTATATCAGACAGCCTTCAAGCATGTTTAAAGACTTAGCTTGCACAAATACAGTGTGTGCTGTTGCCTAGTTGATTGCACTGTAGGCCTTCCTCTAAATGGATATTGAATGTTCTTGTTTATGTGACTCATTCGTGAGAATTGATGTATCAGTAGTATGGTTTTATATAATCCACATGTCAAAAACCTAATTTGTAGAAGAGTGCATGTTTTATTCTGATTTGATTTCAAACACAGGAATGAAGATTAATTATATGTGTCAACTGTATTTGAGAGGGTAGATTCTCCCCAAAAGTTCAAAACTGCTGCGTGCGGGTCAATTCTAACTTTGGAGCTGCTAATTTACATTGTGCAATGTAGGACTTGTAAAGCTAATATATGCTGACCACGGAAATCAATGTCCCATCCAAAGTGTACAGTAAATAATGCCTGCAGGATCCACGATCCCAGGTTTTCTGTGTGCTACGGCATTATCGGGCTGTCTCTCTACGTGGAAACTATTAAAAATGTTGTAAAGGGTATTGAACATGAGCTCAAGATGTGGCGCTGTATGTGCTGTGGGATGTAGTTCATAGAGATTCAATATTCCAATTTCAATTTGAGCATGAGAACGGTGTTTTAGGTTGCACCTAGCATTTCTAAGTGAATTACTGATGAATGTGCTGTGAACTCCATCCTGATGGCTTCCTTCGCCTGTTTTGCAGGGTGATGGGATGTCTCTCACAAGAGGGTCCCGTGGGCCCAAGGTAGGCACTAACAAAGGGCCTAGACAAGTACAATATCGATATCACCGTCTCCCCTAGAGTCTTGTTAACCCTAAAAAAATATACCTGTACCATCAAGTATAGGCAATATATCATGCTCAAATCTGTGGCACTTTAGTAAATGAAAGTAGACATACAAAGGTTTTATGATGAAATCAAGTTTACCATTGCTGGCAATTTTTATAATAACTCCTGATTTAATCCCTTCTTTTTCCACAATGCAATAATGGTGTAAGCATCGAAATGGCACATTTGAATGAAACAGATATGCGTGCATTCCATTGACCTAGAATATAGATGACGTTGTTTTTCATGCCCTTGGAGTGAAAAAAAGTTCAGGAGAAGTTTAAACCATTAATGATAATGCAGAGCAGCAGTTTCTCCTCAAGTTCTCCTTGAAGGAGTTCACCGGTAGCATCAAAGCCTCCTCTGACTGTTTCTTTCTGGGCTTGTTTTTTCTTCTTCAGGGTGAGAGAGGCGTCCCAGGATTGCCTGGAGAACATGGAGAGAAAGGCGAGCCTGGAGAAACTACCACTGGTGCCCCAGTGAGTATAGTGCGGCATTGCTGTGATTGACTTATATCTTTCAGGTTCATTATTTAGTCCTGCAGTTGGTATCTCATGGTGTGAACTTTTGTATACCGGCATTCAGCAAATACCCAGGTGGGAAAAACACTATTTGAAAATCGACACCATTGTGTGTCATACCCAATTGTTGTTCGGGGGGTGGGGGGGGGGGGGGGGACAAGTCAATATTGTAAAGCGCTATCTTATTACGCCCTTCCTCCATAACATTAAGCTTGCTCAGTTCTGTTGGTTTCAATCTCACAGATTAGAGTATGGCAGAGTTGGTTGTGGTTTGTGAAATACACCGTGGTTGGAAATGGAGAATCAATAGAGCAAGGGGTATCTAACACAAGTCCCGTATCGAATCTGTTCTGCTGGAGGGCAGGTGGTGTTAACAAGATGTGTTATGTGTTTTCAGGGCCCTGCGGGACCACCAGGAAAACCAGGATTGGAGGTCTGTTGAAGAACACACCAGATCCCAGAATACACAAATATTGCTGCAGCATGACGCTCTCTGCAGTGTAAACCATCAGAAGTCATGAGTGTAGCACTTTTCTTATTCTTTTTTAAGGGCCCAAGTGGACCCCCCGGGTTATCTGGCCCCGCTGGCACTCCAGGAAGGGAGGTACGACTGTCTTTTTGCATTTCACTTCATCGCTGTCAGCGTGACACTAAGATTAAAGGCTAACGCCAGTGAAACAGAGCGTTAGCATTACAGCCTGGCAACACTCACACTTCAATCAGGGCTTGGACGCTGCATGTGTCCTTTATATGGGGAGGAATTAATGTCTGAATCGTCCAAATTGTTTTTTTAAGGGCTCGCCAGGTAGAACCGGCGCTCCAGGCCCCCCTGGACCCCCTGGTGAACCGGTGAGTAATCCTTTGTGTCTTTTTTTGGTTAAACAGATTAGCCATGCTGTCAAATGCTGTCATTCACCAGAAAAATAAAAATGTGGCTGTTTCTTTCTTTTTTTTTTTTTTTTAGATATGTCTTGCATGGAATAGCTTTCATTTTGTCCTAACAAGAATAAGTATTCAAGTTTCAGAACGTTATTTGGTTGTGTCCATTTGGAGTCTGTAAACAAACCCACAAATTCTGATGGGTACAGTATCTGGGTACAGTATCTGGACCATATGTCATGAGTTGTTGTTTTTCTGCTCTCCATTGTGACAGACTGCCTTGCCTATTGTTGGAGACATGAGTTCTTTACTGAAGGTAAGTTGGCCTATAAAGAACATATTGGAGAAATACAACTATGCTATGAAGGTATTATCTGAGTACTTGACAGTGAAGTTGTAGTTGTACAAAGTAGGCACACATGTGTATCAGTAAATTTAGAGTCCCAGAGATAAATGTTTTAGTAGTTGCAAACTCATACAAACTTATCATCTCCATTGCAGTTGCACAGATCTTAATCTACAAATCAGAAATTCATAAACTCATACGTTTACATGTTTGCTACATACTGTAGAACGATGTTACAAATGGTGCAAAACATATTCACACATCTGTATTAAAAATCTGAAGTAGTACTTTGTTTGTCTTGATACCTAGCACATACAAGTCAACAAGTACAACTGCTTGAATATGCCGCTACAAGTCTCAAATGCTGTTTTTTCGATCACAAATAACAAGTTCCTGTGCACCTCAAATCTGCATCAAATGTGATACATGTCGAGCAAAAGTGATTTGTGTACCTGTAACATGTGATGTGTACCTGTAGCATATACTGTGTGTAGGTTGTAGCCAGGGGCAGGCACTGTTCAGAACGCCTTTGGCCAGTCAAAAGAGGTCGTTTGGGCACACGTGGTCTCAATAAGACAACTCTTTCTCCACACCCTGATTAGCTAAGAGCTTCATCATGTATAAACAAAAGAGTGTGATTGGCTGTGAGAAAACAGCTTCTGGCTACAATAACACAAATCGGCTGCACCAGGTTGTGAGATATATCGTGCAAAAGTGACTTGTGTATAGTATCATTTGGTGCAAAATTGAGGGGCAACGGAACTTTCCATTGTTGATTGAAATTACAGCATTTGAGACAGCGGCAGAATCAAGCAGTTTTAGTTTTTGACTTGTGTTTGTATTTGTGTTAAGATTTGTGCACCTGCGATGGAGAATTTGAGAAGGTATAGCCTAACTTCCATCCTGATCTCGTGAGCTTCTGTTTAATTTTGCCGTGAGAATTAGTCTGGAAAGCCTCGGAATCATTGTGAATGTGTCTGAGCAGCAACTGAACTTTCCAATCAGCATCGTGTTTATAGCTATACGAGTTTAGGTGTGCCGACATCGAAAACGACCAGATTGTTCATCCAATCAATTGCAAAGTATTTTCTTGAAAGTACCTGCACTTTACAAACAGATCAGTTAAAAACAGTTTAAATGTATGGCTCTCCAGATAGAGTATTGACAACAATACATCTGGGATGTCAGGTTATAACTGTTGTGTTGGTGGGGGAGAAATTAAATATTTTTTATACGGGTATGTGAATGTGTTTTGCACCATTTGTATACTGTGTGTAGCAAAAATGTGATCATATGAGTTTCTGAATATGTTATATGTAGATTAATATTTGTGCACCAGCAATGGAGAATTTAAGAAGGTGTACCTGTTTTCTTGTTCTTGTAGGAGTTTTCAACTACTAAAGCATTTATCTCTCTGACTTGACTGATACAAATGTGCCTACTTTCTACAACTACAAATTCACTATCACAGATGCTCACATATTTTGCACCAAAAATACCTTCAGACAATGCTTACGTTACTGTATTAGTTAATACATTT
Source organism: Forbesichthys papilliferus (assembly GCA_025399855.1). Lineage (NCBI taxonomy): Eukaryota > Metazoa > Chordata > Actinopteri > Percopsiformes > Amblyopsidae > Forbesichthys > Forbesichthys papilliferus. The sequence goes on along the minus strand of JAODOY010000397.1, from coordinate 2,279 downwards.
AGTATGTTAGATTAGAGTTTTTGGTAGAGAAAAATGATAGAGTACATACAGTATATTGGTAAGATTGGGAGAACTGTTGACCAAAGCAAATGTTCAGCTCTTTTGATGGTCTATGATGGCTTCCAACCAACACATGAGCTACCATATATCTAAGTTTAGCTACATATTAGTGTGTAGTGGTTTTGATCATAGGCTATATTAACAGTAAGGAAAATTGAATCACATTCAGCCTTATCCGTTGAGCATTTATAACACAATTTAATACATAGCAATTTAAAAAATAATGTATAAAGTACATTAATATATGAAGACGAAAGGCATTTCAACCAAATTATATAGAATATGCAGTTTCTTTTAGATGCAGTGATAATGATAAGGAATTCGATCGATTTCCGTTTGTAGTTAGAGGAAAATTCTATTTCACTGTGACAGGGTTTCACAGCCACAGGAATCACAAGAACTATGTGGAATCACTTGATTTTTGCTAAATAAAACCCTGGTGTACATTTTTTAAATATAATATCAACCTCTAACATCACTGTGGGTGATGAAATTGTTAAAAAATGAAAGCCTGGAAGAAGAAAAAGTAATCACTTTCTCCGCAGGTTGTAGTGTTATTTCACAGAAATCTGTTTAACTTGAGGACTAGTTCCGACAGGTTCAGAAAGAGCAATTTAGTGCAATCAGGGAAGACAATTTAGTGGTAAATGTTGCTATTGAGTGTTCAAGGCCCTGTGGCCTTTCATAGTGGACAAGTCTAATGTAATCCAGCATAGCGCAGCGAAAAGAAATGACTCCAAAGTAGAGATTTGTTGTTTCCACCTTAATTTCCACTTACTTGGACAGTTACCATACTTTTGTTAGCATTTCAAACTCTGTAGCCAAGTGGGCAAAGTGCCGAGCTTTGTTAGTACGACAATGGTTTGAACTGTTGGTTTCAACCACCGTCATTCGAACTACAATGTTTAAAAGCGAAGAGCTGTTCTTTTAATAAAGGCAACAAAAGCACTACTTGATTAAGATTAGAATAACAGACATATTCTGTAAGCGAGATAAAGGGGATAAAAATTATGCTTTTTAATCTTTCATCTCTTTTGATCCTATAACTGAACTATAGTAAACTGTAGGCATGGGCACATGTGCAACTGCAGTCTACTCATGTAGGCCTATTGAAGAATAGACTACATTTAAAAGTAGGCCTACTTTTATGTTAATTTTAAAAACACCAATCAAAACACTTAGTCTACTGTTTTCCTACAGCAAGATTAGATAGACATACCTATACGCATATTTCACTGCCATTTATGATGTAGTCACCATGAACTATGCTTCTAACGACACCTTGAGAACTGTACCATAGTTCGTTGGAACTATGGTTTTGGGAAATATCTGCGTGGTTTAACGATGCATTAAACTACGTAAGTCACCAACGTAGTTTCCGCCATAGTTCAGACTATGGTTTTGGGAAACACTTGTCGCAACTGTGTAGTTCCAAACATGCAAGTTGCTAACGTAGTTAGCAACGATGCTTTTGGGAAACGCACCCCTGAGCTCTTGTTATGTTTTATCCTAAATTCTAAAAAACTATTGCTTTTATTTTAAATTCTTTTGAGTGGTAGTAAATAACCTTTACGGTATTTTATGTGTAAGATGACGTGTATGTAGTTTTACAGGTAACGCAGCAGAGCCTACTGTATATCCAGACTGAATAGAGCACAGTGATATTCATGAGTCTCACCTAAATGTCACAGTCAATGAGCTTGACAAAGTTCACCCACTCACCGAGATTACAGGCGCTGGTGGCGGCATCGCATTGTCTGAGCTCTGCAGACATTTAGAGAACATTTTGTGTCAGCTGGGGTCCAAGCCTCCACTCGGGGGACGGAAAGCAATAAGCGCCTCGCCCCGCGCGCTACGCACCAGCTCAGGTCTGGTGAAAGCCTCTGCCTGCATGCCACTACTGCTGTCTCCCTGCTTCGTCTTCTCTTTGGCAGAATGCCTGCAGCGTGTGCCAGGCTAGAGTTCCTGGCCTGCCTGGGCAGAAGGGTGAGAAGGGAGCCATCGGAGCACCAGGAGTGGAGGGCTTAGAGGGGGTGAAGGTAGGGTTACTCTTACTCAAATGAATTTCACATTTTACTCGATTAGGAACGGACACTGCAAACATGCTTATCTGACGGTGATATTATGCTTTGTTACTGGGGTTGTGTGTGTGTGTGTGCGTGCGTGCGTGCGTGCGTGCGTGCGTGCGTGCGTGCGTGCGTGCGTGCGTGCGTGCGTGC
>JAODOY010000396.1:0-13774 GCA_025399855.1 Forbesichthys papilliferus | reverse complement strand
TACTACATCGACCTGGACACTTGGGAGTGGCATGAAATGTAGGTGCTTAAGTCGATTCCCATTTTCTCTGCTGAAACATTTTGACATGTACCCCCCCCCCCCCCTCTCTCGAATCTGGTCTGATAACGCTCCATTTGCCTTCTACTGGGTATAGACCTTTTTAGTTAATTTTGAAACCATCACTAATGCAGCCTTTAACCAATCGGTGTTGCCCAAACTGTTCTGATCACCTTCTCTAGCTCTACCACTATTTAGAAACACACTTAACGTCATCTCACTACCCCACCCTGATCAGGTGGCCAGCAGGGTGGCTGTGAGAATAGGGTGGGTCATACTCAAGTGCTAACATGAATTTGAAGGAAATCCTAACATGAGGAGTGTCTAAAATATGTATTTTTTTATGAGGAATTCAAATATAAGTTTAGTTTTTGGATAGGATGAGTCTAACCTACATAATTTTTATTTGTAAAATGCCAAATTTACACTTTTGAAACACTGAGTACAGTAGTACCATATATAAGGAAATCATTCATATTTACATAGACAAATGAAATATACTATCTATTAAGTAATGAACTGCATGAAAAAGAAAAATTTACAAGGAACAATCTAACTTTCTAAATTTTGCCAGGTTGTACAAGTCCTCCTTTGATTCATCATTGGATCTCCTGCTGGTCTCCTGAGCCCTGATCCCTCCATCCCTTTTTTCTTGTGAAAAGTACTTGGCAGAAGCCTCAGTCACCATTTTATCAACCAAACGTGCAAACGTAGTTAATCGCAAAAAATTCTAAATGTATCAATATTCAACTGCAAATTGATGTAGGTTAGGGTTATCAGAATTGCAAAAAAATTCAAATTTGTATTCTACAGACCAAAATACATTGTTTTAACACCCCTCTCAATTGATTTGCAAAAAATAAAAAGTATGACCCTACTGTGAGAACACTAATGTTAACAATGATTACAGACTATAATTTCCTTTTGTTGCCCTTGCAGGTGTGTTCCCCAGCACGGTCCAGTAGGCCGGTCGTGGCACTCCTTCACGCCCGTGTCAGCAGACCACATCTTCCTCTTTGGAGGCTTTACCACAGATAGAGAGACGCTGAGTGAGTCCCGTACGGACAACGACACAGCTAGCTCCCTCAGCTAGCAGTTGACTCCCAACTGGGTACTATTAACTTCCGACTAATTTGCTTGTTTGGTTTTGCAGGTGATGCTTGGCTGTACTGTGTGAGTAAGAACGAATGGAAGCCTTTCAAACACGGTCACACAGAGAGCCCCAGGTAATCACTTCCGCTCAGTGTGTGTGTGTTTGTGTTTTCGAGGAACCGTGTCTTCAATCGAAATGTTATGTCCACTTGAACACACAATTAGCATAGTTAGTTGCAGGAGAACAGGTAGTACCAGCCTCTGTCGAAATTAAACTGAATCTTGCGAGGTCAGGATAATCTTGCGAGCCTAGAAAGCCTGGTAACTTTTTTTTTTTCTCATTACATTATGTAATATTAGTTTGAAGCATGCTTTTAATTGTATCAATGTTGCAGGTATTACATTTAAAGATAATTTTGAGATGAATAAGTACTGGTTGTAATATCATCACATTCATTCAGTTGTGTAGGCCTGTTTCTGTATAGGTCAAGCCAGGGAATTTGACTTTAAGTCCAACTATAAGCACAATGTTTTTAAAACACTGTTTAAATGAAAACAACTGACAGGACAAGGACAATTTATGTTCATACAACCATCTGAATGAAAGCCACTTTATTTTGTGGTGTCTGAGAGTCACTATACTGCTGCTGTAATGAACCATACACTTGACGCATCATGCAATATACAGTAACTAGACATAAACTATTTCCTGGTTAAACTTAGGTTGTGGCACACGGCCTGTTCCGGTCCCGATGGAGAGGTGTTTGTGTTTGGAGGCTGTGCCAATAACTTGTTGTCCCATCAGATAGCTGTGAGTTGCCCCATTTACTATTTCATGTCTCCTGGTATTTTACTGCAGCCTTGTTTTTATTGAAAACAAACATTAAAAAAAGAGGATAGGATACTGAGCAGATATCCATTTATGGAGTTTTTGTGTTACTTTCCCCAACAGGCACACAGCAATGAGTTACTGATATTCAACGTGCAGCCTAAGTCCCTTGTTCGGTAAGTAAACACATTTCATCTTGCAGGGGGTGGGGGGGATGATGATGATGACTTTTCATCTGACATTTCTTGCTTGCATCTCCATCTCTCCAGGTTCTGCATGGAGACGGCGCTAAAGCACAGGGAACAACTGGCTAGCTCCTGGGAATTCCTTCCAAAGCACCTTCTGCACAGCCTACAGCAGAGAATGGGCCAAGTCAACACACTAGGCAGTTAGTGGGGTGTCAGGGTAATGCATTTGGTAGAGAGACTTCAAAGGTCCCCCCGATCTTCAGTTTTTCCCCAGCTGTCGTGTCTGAAGAGACATGAAAGGGCTAGACTAATTTTGAAATCTCTAAAATGTCTAAAAACCACGCCTCTCTATGAAAAGTAAATGTGGTGTAACACTAGCTCATTTAGCCCCAGGTGATGTAAATTCTGGATTGTAACCATTCATCCCTGACCTATGCTGCCAGCCAGACAATGAAGATTGGGCGCGTGGAATTAAAAGAAAACGATAGTGGAACTACACGGGGTCCTTTATATGGCTACAATGGCATTTTCGAGAGAAGGTACACTCCTTGATTCCTGCATGTGGAGTTTCAAACTGCGGAGTGCAACACAAAACAAATGTGTAAGCAAGTTGACTACCTTGAGGTAGGCTAGTTTTGTTTGTTTTAATGCAATTCCACATGAGTCCACAGCTTGGACTAGTTTAAACGATGCTTGTTCATATAGGAGTTTTAAAGGAAAGGGTCAGATCTTTTCCATCTCTTATGTACATGTTGCATTGCATCTGATATTTATAATTTGGAAATTGAATTCAAGGTTTGACAGATTTGTTGCAAATAGCTTTTATATAATTTCAACATCTAAACTATACATTTAAAGCTTATGCAATTTGTTGACTTAAAATCTGGAGCATCCCTCATTAAGAAGAAAGCTCACATGGTTTATTAAGATCTGATTGACTTTGTACAAACTTAAGAGACATGTAAATCTGGATCCCTAAATATCCCACCTTAGCCTACACGTTTAGGTATTTTGTATATATTGTAATTTATTTTTGCATGTTTGTTTTGTGGTGCCTGTGTTTTGAAAACTATTACCCGACCTACTGAAATGGCTTAAAAAGCCTTTAACTTTCCATAAATGGGCTTGTAGCATTGTAATGCTAATCAGTGAAACTATAGACACGCTGTACATTGATGTGATGTCACATTGCACTGAAATTCTGCAGCAGTCTTTTTTTTTTTTTCTTGTGTGGTTTGCACAATTTTGCCTTGGTATTTTATTGTAGAATATATCGTACAAAAACGTGTTCAATTGGAAATTAATCAAAATAAACATGCATTGGATGAAATTATGGATGGAAATATTGGATGAAATTATGTTCGGAGTATCATAACTGCTAATTTACATTTTAATTAGGAAGTCAGATGAATATACACAATCCATTTAGATAAAATACTGGCCAGCCATGTCGTAGTGCTGTAATTGGTGAAAGTCTTCCGTAAACCCTAAATATCAGTCAGTCAATGTCTTTTTGACAGCAGCAGTGAGTCTAGTCTTCAGTGGCGGGACTGTACATATTTAGGGCTAACAATTATTTTGGTGGGTCGATAATATAAATGATCTAAAGCGCTGACATGAAAACAAGTTGATGGGAATTGATTAAGCTGGTGTAGTCCCAACTGTTTCTGGAAACCTGAATAAATACCACACCTGCCCGGCCTTCGTGGGTCTGTCTCATTTCCTCTTGGCAGCCAACAGGTTTGGCGCAGACACTTTAACTTTTCCTGGCATGTTTCTGGAAAGGTCTGTGTCCTGTTAACACACCAGAGGACGTTGGAAGAATCACAACTAGCACAGTAACTCATACCAAGAGACACCGAAGTCATGACCTCATCTATGGAAGCGTATCATTGACACATCACAGCTAATGAGGCTTTGCATACATTTTCATTCGGTTTGTCAATTAGTCTACACAGGAACAGATGGGGTGTCCTCACCTTAACACTACGGAACAGGTCCTTTTCTCTTGCTGAAACCTCCTTGGCCTTCATAAAGCTCAACACTGCAGTGCGGGCAGCTAAAGCAGAGGCACATGCCCAGGGTTAATATTATGGTCACAAATTCTTTCTTGTATCCCAACTATTTCCCAGAAATGCCACTTCTCGTACCTTTTCCTTTCTTCTGAGCACCAGGTGTCAATTTCACCTTATGCCTATGTGCGAAAATACTTGTGTTATCAAAACCAGATAATGCTCTGACCCATCCAATTAACGGTGTGGCTTATGGTAGTAGAGAGACTGGAATAACAGAACTTCTGCATTCAATTTTTGGAAGGGGTGGCTTTCCACCCATTATGCAGACCAGAAAGACCCATTTTTCCATCCAAGTCAATAGGGAGATCCACAGATTTCACCATACTATTGCCCATTATTTCCCCCTGGGTATTAACCCATGGTTAATTGGTCATTTGAGTATGTAACATTCATTCCCAGTTACTTACAAATCAGTCTGAGGCCAGAACGGTATTCCTACCAAAAACTGTTTTGAGGTAAATGGACTGACCGTTGGACTAGACTTAGCTGTCTGGGTGCTGCATACATTAGCCTCCACAGCACAACTAGTGGTGAAAGATGCTCACTGCTTTCCATTTGTGTTTCCATTGAAATGCATCACAATGCTCCATGTTGTTACTCCAGTATCTTTGATAATGGTTTACAGTGAGTGTTTGCGTGGGCCTACTTGTAGTTCGAGAGGGCTGTGTATGGAGCACACACTGGCACAGCGAACAACAGCACATCATCTGCATGTGGCTGGCCCGTCAGAGAGCTCAGTAGCATCTCTGCTTCCTGGAGAGATGGACTGTGTCACCAATGGACCCATAGATCTGTAGCAAGTCAACCATTTCTACACTAGTATGTTTTAATGTAGACTATTACTAGCTAGTGCCACTGGGACATTCCTCCCTAATGGTCGTCATGCATGTTAAAATGTATAGATACACTACACCAAGCGTAACTTAATAACAATACAGGATTGAAAACCGACCTCTGCTCCAGGGTTGTCTTGGTCCACTTCATCTTCCTAAAAGTAGAAAGGGTTGGTTTTTTTTTTTGGCCAAATAATAGCATATGCAATGAAAATGTAAAAAATGTACTTTGAGTGGGGTTTTTTTGGAGATCATGAAGGGCATCTAAATATGCTGAGCAAGCCGTTTGCCTCCGTTTTACCTTGTCCTCTGGTTCGACAGCACCTCCTTCCTCTCCAGGCTGGACCTCTTGGACCTCTTCGCCCTCCTGCAGCCCCCCTGCTGGATCCTCTGCTTTCTTCACTGTGGCGTCAGCATCACGGGGTTTCTGAGGCGGCTTCGGAGGGGCCTTCCTGATAGCTTCCTCCTTTCCTTTTCCCTTCTTCCCTTTCTTCCCCTTCTCCTTCTCCTCTTTTTTACAGCCGGACGACTAGGGAAGACAGGCAGACGCTCCTCTGTCACATCCAGACCGTCTTAAGAAGCCCCAGTGAGGGTTCTAGTGTTTGCCAACCATCTTACCGCCAGAAGCCTCATGATCAGCTCTCTGTCCTCTTCATCCTGGTCCTTGTACTTCTCCTTAATCTTCTTCATCTTGTTCTAGAAACATGACGAATGAAAAGGTTATATTCCTCATGGTTAAATTGGATTTGCCTTAGTCATCAGTTGCAGAACATACATTTCCATTTGTATTTAAATTATTATTGGATATGTAATGTAATTTGCCTGCTAACATATCACCCTTATTTTGAATGCAGTAAAAAGCAACTAAACACGCTTAATTTGTAACTCCCAGCCTTAAATTAATGATTCTATCATTACATTTAATTGTTCCAAATGTTTTCACATATAGCAGGCGTTCCTGCTTGCCTTTTGACCTCTTTTCAGAGGTTGCTGGGAAGCTTCGCCCCCGCTCCGGCCTCCCTGATTGGTTGTAGGGACGCCAGCTGAGCTCTCAGCTCTCTCCTCCGCCTCATCGCCTTCCTGTTTCTGCTTATTCTTCTTCTCCTCTCTAGAAAGGTTGTCAACCACAGACTGAATACCGTAGACTGTTGTCCTACTCCGTACGTTGTACACGGCCCTGATTTAATTCGGAGCTGTTTATGAATGCTAACCAATACGAAGAGCCCTGCTTTAGTTATTCCGCAATATAAAAACAGACACAGGAGAGTCGAGGAAATGTCAATCAAGCGTGGTCAGTACACGCCCACACAATCCTGTGACAAAGGTCTAAGCAGGCACCCCTATAAATAAATATGACGACTATCAAAGAAAATGTAGCTAATACCTGGATAATAGCTACATGATGTTGTAGCAACTATTTAATAGCGTGACAATAACCATGTATTTATTTACTTAGTTGATACATTGAATAAGGGTACTGGTTGTTTGGTGAAGCAGTTATAAGTCATTTGGTCTAGGCTGGCTGGCTAATGGGAGGCGATATAAGCACATAGCTGCAAGGGAAGCGTGAGGCCATCACGGTTTGCAAGCTTACCTTCTCTGCTTGGCTGACATGTGTTTCCTCCCCTTAGCATCTGCATCAGCCTAAAGAAATTAAAATGGTATTGGCACAACGTGCAACAATTACATTCGTTCAAACTAGGGTTGGCACCGATACGATACTGAGATCGGAAATCGGTCCGATACTGACTTAAATAGCTGGATCGGTATCGGTGACAATTGGACAGTTGTAACCGATCCATGGGGCTTATCCAATTAGATGAATTTACACGTGTAGGTCTACTGTCAAGCATCAGCCACGTCTAACCTTCCCAGGCCACACTATCAGCAGCAGGTTTATAAAATGCATCTAAGTCCAAATAGAGGTTGGCTGTCATTTACTTTGCAACTTAACTTAAAACTTAATTTAACACTGAAATCGGATCGGTACTGAATATCGGCCGATACCCAAAGTGCCGGCATCTGTATCGGGACTGAAAAAACTGGATTGTGCCATCCCTAGTTCTGAGTGATACTTTCTATATAATACTGCTTTTTATTACCTGAGAAGTCACTTCGCTTTTGAACCCGTCACTCATGGCAGGCCTACGTAGGGAACATTAATAATTATATTGCAGTTCTGATGTGTACCACGTCCTGTTCAAGCCCCCAGCCACCCCACAGGGTGTTTTCGATGGGCTGATCAGCTCTCACCTGCTGGGCTGTAGGTGAGAAAGTGAGATGCTCGTGTCCGGAAAGCCGACCTCTTCATCTTCACCCTCTTCCTCGCTTTTCCCCTCCGCTCCTGGGACGTCGTTATGCTGGGCCGGCAGGCTCCCTCCGTCGGGTAGGCTCTCCTCTGGGATGCTGCCAGACTCTTCGCTCCCCCCGCCTTCTCGCCCGCTCTCCTTATCCGACTTTCCCGCCTCGTTTTCCACGACATCTCCGCGTGCGTCTTCCGCCTCGCCCTCATTACTGCTGTCGTCCCCTGCGAGAGCGATAAAAAGGTCCACTAGTTAACAATGACATTCATGTAGTATCAAAGATACTGGAATCACAGCAGAGATGGAGCGTTGCAATGCATTTCAATGGAAGCAAAAAAATGGGGACGCTTCTGGTCTCTTTAAGTGGACGTGTAATGGCATCCTGCTGTGGAGGCTGACGTAAGCAGCGTCCAGACAGCTAAACCTGCCACGCATGGCCTGAAACAAAGTCGATTTACCCCTAAAACAGTTCACTGCAGAAATACCGTTGTGGCCTCAAGACTGATCGTAGCTTCTTGGGAATAATTGTTATATACTCAAAATACCCCTTAACGCCCACAGACAAAAATAATGGGCAATAGTCAGGTGAAATCTGTGGCGCTCCCCATTGACTTGCATGAAACGCTTCTGGAAACGCTTCTGGTCTGCATAAAGTCAGTTTGTTGAAACCTCTGTGTCTAATCTGTCTGGCGATGGTATGGTTGTAAACGGTGGGCCCGCCTACCTATAAGCTCCTCCCCTTCTTCTAGAAGCTCGGCATTGATAGACGTGGTGTCCTCCATGTCTTCTTCAATAGTCTTGACCTTCCTCTCACCCCGGTGCCTGGATACGTTCTGCTCATCCACCTAAACAGACACACACGTCCATGGTAACACATATGGTGTCCATGGTAACAATAGTTTTGCTTTATTTCTATATAGATCCTGACTAGCAGCAAAAAAACTTTCCAAAGAACAAGGTTCTACCTTGAAGAGGAAACTGAAGCCCATTATCAAGTAAGAGGGTGGCAGGAAGTTTTTCTTTCCTAATGACAAGCAAACCAAAATGTTAGTCTATTGGGAGCTGGTATCGTAAAGAAGCCGTTTTCCATAGAATGCCAGTGTTCTGTACCTCTGATCATGAAGCTTCCAGTGGTCAGGTATTCACCAGTAGGAGCAGTTTTGGACACCTGTTGCAAACAAAGAACAGCATTAGAAGGTAGAATGGCTATGCTGTGCATTAGCAGCGATATTATTTAACTAGTTATGCATTATTATTAGAGTATTGTAGTTTTTGCCACTTCACTTCCAATACAGCTTTGGTAGATTCCTTATTCCATTTCTGACATCACATAATGCAACAGCACTGTATTTGTAACGTAGGACTGCCTACTGTACCTGCAAGCCATGAAACAATCAAATCAGCTTGCTATCACAAAGAAAAACATGACCCATTTAATATTTGTACTCTCCGAATGTGGAGTTTTTGTTATATTGTGATGTGTCAGGCTGTTAACACTTAGGCCTGCACTGGCAAGTGAGACACAATAATATATGAATCTTCCTTAACATTTTTATAATATTTACATTGTTATACCATTTTAATTTTAAAATAGTTTTTATTATTGAATTGTATTGATTTATAATGAAATATTAGGCACCCCAAGAACCAGTTCCACACGCGGTGGCTCCATGAAGGACAACAGTCAACCACATTGCATGACGCTGGAGACTCACCTGATGGTGGTGGACCCACCATGCACTGGTGATGACCTTTGCATCCCAGGCTGCGCTGTAGCACACCGACATGGTCCCAGCCTCGGTCAGGGTGCGAGGTGGTATGGGCTCACCTGAGAGAGGGAATGGGGGAGGTGGTTAGCAGAAGAAAAACAGAAATGGTGGCAGGATGACCAAAATACGGTATCGTTTACCCGAGGGATTTTTGATGACACAGCTGGTCGCTCCGTGGAGGTCGGCGTGGACGTAGATGTCACCTGATCAGCAAGAAAGCACAGGTGGTCGTAAATGTTGACGCTAGCGCATGGTGAATGCGGGTGCATACTACTGCACTGTGCGCTCGCCTCTTACCGGCCCTGAGGTAGCGCTTCACAATCATCTCGTTCTGCTGCTGGTCTCGGCCTGCGATCACCAGGTAATTTTCTGAGCTGATGAACCACAGGAACTTCTCAAACCTGGCAAGAGGAGAAGAGCGTGAATGTGGGGAAAGAGGGGAAGGGAAGAGGGGAAGGAACAGGTATGAACACAGACATTATTTATAACATCCATCCTTCTCCCACTTATCCGGAGCCAGGTCACGGGGGCAGCAGCTCCAGCAAGGGACCCCAAACTTCTCTTTCCCGAGCCACATTAGACAGCTCTGACTGGGGGATCCCGAGGCATTCCCAGGCCAGTGTGGAGATATATTCTCTCCACCTAATCCTGGGTCTTCCACGAGGCCTCTTCCCAGCTGGACGTGCCTGGAACACCTCCCAAGGGAGGCATCCTTTATAAACACATCCATTTAATTTATTTTTTACAGGCACAGTATCTTACCAGTAGACTTTTCTTGCTTTCTGAATGGTAATCACGGTCTGGACCTCTTTCAGCGTTTGCTTGGTCTTTTTCTCTGCCGATTTGAAAGCCTGCAGTAACATGACAAAGAATGAATAGAATTAGATTTTGACTAGGTTTAGAAAACAGATCACTCTTCGCCCAATCACATTCGCCACACAAACACAGCTTAGAGCGTGACAGGATAAGGAGACATTACTACATGAGTCCATTGTAATCTTTATTAAACCACCTTTTGTGTGGCCTCAACAGTCTTCTGTTCCTTCTTGGCAGCCGTTCGTTTGTGGTCGTAGTACCTGAAACAACAATGCAGGATTTAAAAAGCTTTGTTGAGTGAAAACACATGAACAATTTAAACGAATGTCCTCTCTGAAGGTTTGGCTCTAGGATTGTAACCAATCACCTCTGACCTGTCCTCTCTCCACAACACGATGGACTTTTGAACGATATGTGACAAACAGTAACCGACGTTGAAGCCTGCTCATAGGCTACTCAAACCTACTTCTTGGCATTAGCGTAGGCTGACAGGCTGAGATCCACATCCACCAACATAGGCTTGTCCTTTTGTAGCTTGTTTCTTTGACCTTTGTCTTTGTTTTTATTTTTCTTTCCTTTAGAAACGCCCTTCTCCTCTGGAACATCCTCCTCTTCTTCCCGGTCCTCCTCGGAAATGTAGGGATTTCTAGAAGGAAAAAAGAACGTGGAGGTGGAAAGAGGGCGCATGCGTCAACAGTGCAGAAATCAGTCGCAGCAGCTGTGATTCAGCTCGTTCACACATCGGCCTCACTTCAACAGCATGGTGATGTGATTGGTCTGTAGCTTTAGCTCCTTGATGGCACAGGCCACAGGGTCTCCAGCGGCCTGTGCCTCCTTGACGATGAGGTTGATCTCAGTCCAGTCCACCTGGTTGGCCAGGGCACTGCACACCACCTGCAGTGCTCTCTCCACCATTGGCAGGTTCATCTCCACCAGTTCCCCTTTGATTCTGTCCACCTCCTGAAATGCGCCCCGTCCCGTTAATCTGCACAGCCTTTATTCAGTTACAGTGTCACAGGCCTTAATTCAGATAGAAAATGAATGACACCCCGAAACACAAAAACAGTATCTATGTTTCAGGTCTCACGCATTTTTTTAAAAAGGAAGACACTGCATCTAAATGTAAAAACAAAAGGTCTGGCTATGTTTTATGTTTCTTCTGCAACTGCACCCACAATAAAAAACCGAGGTCAAAACAAACTAAATTCTGAATACATTGGACAAATGGTTGGAATCACTTACAATATTAAAAAGAGCTCACGGATGCGATATGAAATTACTTTTTAAAATGAGAAATATAGGTCAACATTTCATTTTCATTATCTGGCCTTATTACAATGTACGTCACAGAGCAGCAAGAATGAACAGTAACACACACACTTGGGATCTGCTTCTTATGAATTATTATTGTTATGACATTCATGCTGTTGTTGACCTGTGCTTGGTGGAGCGCCTCCAGTCTCTGTTCGTGGTCTCTCTTAACGTTGTCCAGCTTCTTCAGAGCCTGTTTCTCTTGTTGCAAGGCCTTCATGTCAATCTTCTGGCTCTCCATCTTTGAATAGAACTCATCCACCGCCTGGATAGAACAATGCAGGAGGGAAGTTTTAGTCTTACAGAGAATGTCTTTTTCTGACTGACAGGTATAAGACACCATGTTATTTTAGAAACTTGACATTTAGATTCAAACATAACTATTCAACTTTGCACTAACTACGTTATAATAATATAATATTAACCTTGTTAAATGAATCAAACTCCACAAAGGGGCTTTTTCTGTGTTGGGCAAAGAGGAACGGATGGAATTCCTCATACCTAGAAGACATTGTTATTCATTATACACCACAAAGATGGTCTACAGGAGGAAAAGTCTTGAGAAAACAATAAAGGTTTACGTAAGCAGCTCTTCACTGGGTTTGTCTGGAGTCAAGCTTGGCTTCTTCTCACTCTTTTGAACAATGTATCCCTTGAGTCAACACATTTAAATTGTTATTGCAGAAGCCTGGAAAGTCATCTCACCACTCATAATGCCTTTAAGAGGGAGAGATTTAACAATGTTACCTTTCCACTGAAGTTCTCAGTTTTCTCCAAATACGATTCTGCCATTTGTAGAGCTTCAAGGATTTTTGGCGCAGCTACAGGAAAAACAGTTACGGACATTGTAATATAAGAATATTATACATACTTCTATAGGCCCTTTGTCATTATGATAGGCAAACGATCTTATAGAATATGTACCTTGAGAAGAATCTACTTGCTTGTCAACTTTCAAGGAGCCAGCCAATCCCACTTCCATCAGACAGTGTTCTATGAGAGTGGCGCCATAGGCTGTAGAATTTAACAAGAGTGAGTATGTAGTCAAAATGTATACATCAAGAAAAGAGAGATACATTGCACTTACCTGCCTTGCATTTGAAGTCTTTTAGCAGAATTATTTTATTCTAAATGCAATATATCAGTTTGGTAATAGTAGCTGAAGTAGCCATACTTGTAAAACATCTGTAAGCACTTTACACTTACTTGCCTGGATCAAAGCATTATTGAGAAGAAATCCCTAGCCACTTACGGAGATGAGGGTTAAGGACCCGCTTGACCTGCTCTCCATTCGGTGCTCCGGAGAGGACTTCGGTGAGCCTATGTGATGTTACAGCCAGTAACTAACAGTCAGTTAGATCTCATCACACAGTAGAACTCTTAACACCACAAGCATTATGTAGAGTAGCAACACATGAAATTAGATTTTCTTAAAAACAGTAGGTTTTGTAATTAAGCACTGTTTATAAATATTTGGATGAAAAACATAAAAATCTGAATCTGAAGAATGAATTTTCTGCATAAAAAAGGTGAACAACTCTGGAAATTAATAGTTTAAATTATTATCTTATTTATGGTCATGTCAAGTCTATTTATATAGCCCTTAATCACACTGCAGTCTCAAAGAGTTTTACATTCCACATGGAAACAAATAAACACCCCCTTAACCTGCTCTTCCTCCCCTTGACATCACATCTAATGCATCTATAGATACGGACTGGTTTGCATACATCTGTTGAACTTGCAAAACAAATGATCAAGCGCAGGAATGCATGTTAAGTGTAAGAGCTTGACGTGCACAAGCACAATGCACACGCTGACCTTTCTAGACTGATGAGGGGTTCAGGAGGCCTGGCATTCTCCACAGGGTACCGCTCTCGGACTGCAATCTTCACATCCTCAACCTCAGCTGTGCGGAACCTCAGCAGATTCAGAATGGTGTATTCATGGTCTGCAAGGACGATGTTGCCCTGGAGATTGATGCAGCAACACACACACAGTGGTTCTCTTCTGGCTTGATATAATGAGCATACGGTTGTAATTTGACATGATGAAATTGTACCATCACCTCATCCACTCACCCTGTCGTACAGTTCAATGATCAGATGGTAGGCAGCCTCGTCTGAGCCAAACTGGAAGTCCACAATCCTGTCTATTCCAAGCTGCTTGACCTGGGTCAGACGCCTTGACTTCAGGTGCTTTCGACACTATGGAGACAATACATGTAATCATATTTACCATATATATATATATATATATATACACATATATACATATATACATATATATATACATATATATATATACATACATACATATATATACATACATACATATATATACATATATATATATACATACATACATACATATATATACATACATATATATACATACATATATATACATACATACATATACATACATATATATACATACCTATATATACATACATACATATATACATACATATATATACATACATATATACATACATATAT
>JAODOY010000395.1:0-13775 GCA_025399855.1 Forbesichthys papilliferus | reverse complement strand
ACTGCCGCATACTGGATGTTTTTCCCTTTTCACACCATTCTTTGTAAACCCTAGAAATGGTTGTGCGTGAAAATCCAGTAACTGAGCAGATTGTGAAATACTCAGACCGGCCCATCTGGCACCAACAAACATGCCACGCTCAAAATTGCTTAAATCACCTTTCTTTCCCATTCTGACATTCATTTTGGAGTTCAGGAGATTGTCTTGACCAGGACCACACCCCTAAATGCATTGAAGCAACTGCCATATGATTGTTAACTAGATAATTGCATTAATGAGATAATAATAATCCTTTAGGTGAGTGTATAGCTCTTAATGCATTGTGTCTGAACCATCATTTTCATGTCTACATAAGCTTCTTAATCTATCTAAGGTATATTGTGGTATGTTACAACCTGGCTCCAAGGCTGCAACATAAAGAGGGAGTCTCTTAAAGAAAAACATGTGTTAACTAACACGAAAGTTAACTAAATGTTTTAACTTAACATAAAATGAAATAAGCTATGGTGTGTGTCGGTTTTTAAGTGAATGCAATTAATGAATTATGTGGTGCGTGTTGTTTGTTAACCAAACAAACTTAAGATGACCTTACACTTTGAAAAGATTGTAAAAATACTTCTAAACATCCTCTCACACTGACCATACATTAGAAAACTTTTAAAAGACTTCTAAAAGACTAAAGTCAGGTTAGAGAATTAATAAAATTGTTTGGCATGTGAAAACAGCCAACTACTGTTTGGCACTGGTGTCTAGTGCAAGTCATCAATGCACGGAGTTCATCTAGAATACAACTGACTTCTGCGCCTGTTATTAAGCTTATCGAAATACCGGAAATAAGTTTTTAAATTATATTACGGTATATATTGATATTGAATTATTGTCCAGCCCTATGTGTAGGTCTACACTGACATATATCCACTTCTATATTTGGATTTAAATTAAAAGTTAAGGCTTTTTCCACAAATGCTTGAGCTATTATTGTAATGCTAGGTAGGTTATATATGTGATGCCAGTTTTAAGGTTGAATTCACTCATTGTGGGGAGGAGCAAGTTAAGGGGGTGTTGTTTGTTTCCATGTGTAATGTAGGTTGTAAAGCCCTTTGAGACTGCAATGTGATTAAAGGCTATATAAAAAAAATTGACTTGACTTGACTCATTCTGAGTACTTAAAAAAAAAGTTGGCTTGGCACTTTGATGTGCGACAGTTCTTTGAAGGGTAATAGGAACATATCTTGATTGCCTTTCGTGAAGGAAGCATTTTGGACTGATGCTGATAGGTAGGCTTCTATGGATTTGTAGTGACACCAAAGCTCAAAGGCACATGTCAAAAAATATAACCGATTTTCAGTGAAGCTTTGTATCGGAGCTTGATTCATTCTATCAAAGTCACGTGACCAATGACTTTCAATGCTTTATATAACAAACACTCACATGACTGCTTCAAAATCTGCTTCAGAGGTTTAACACAGGTGTGCGCATTCGTGAGTTTGGTGTGAATTGTGAATTTACCCCCTCCCCCTTTCAGCAGGTGCGATTGGTTCAGTAAAACGTTATACGTATGAACCAGAGTAGACAGAAGCACCTGACGATACAGTTGAGCCAAATATCCACGTATAATCCAAGTTGTCACAATGGTTAGTTCAGAGTATCTTATAGATAGTAAAAAAATTACTTATTAAGGAAGCTGCACCACAGTGCAAAAAAATTTGTAGCAAATAACATTCAAAATTAGCATACCTGAACTATTACAATGCTATAA
This sequence comes from Forbesichthys papilliferus, assembly GCA_025399855.1. Classification (NCBI taxonomy): domain Eukaryota; kingdom Metazoa; phylum Chordata; class Actinopteri; order Percopsiformes; family Amblyopsidae; genus Forbesichthys; species Forbesichthys papilliferus. The sequence goes on along the minus strand of JAODOY010000395.1, from coordinate 12,016 downwards.
ACACAAATTGTTAGCAGAATCTTATTGCATTTTTCAGCCCATGATACTTAGCCTACTGGTAGCTTCACTGTAAGATACAAGTTGCCAATTTCTTGAACAATTACAATTATAGTGTGTACTTCATAATATGGTTGCAGCATTATTAAACCTCAAGTTTACAATATGTGTTGCTTTTGGAAATGCATTTTAATGTGTGCAGGGGCAGGGCTTCTGAGCCCTATGGCATTGAAGGGAGGTGTTTTTGTTTTGAGACAGTTCAAATCAATCATTCTCCAGATTGACTGACTACACCTTTAATACATAAACATATATCCTGGTCTTTAACAAGGCAAATAGCCTACCATTAGCTTTCATAGCCATTATGGCAGATAGATAACCTATTAAATATTTTTAAACTTTTGGCCGTTTCACATCACAGCGCTGCTTGGTTGCTGCTTGCAACAGTAGACGAAACAGCATAGCCTGTTATGAATGCGTTTCTATCACAACGTTAACGATTGCTTAGTAGGCTAGAGCAGCACATAACATTCTTTGCACCATCTTGGAATCAGGGAAATTCCTTTTTTTCCCCTTAAGTTTATGTGTGATTCTAGATCTCACCATTATTGACACCGACATTTACCCTATACCTGCCAGTTTTCTAGGTCAGTGATGTCACGCATTCGGCTTCCCACAAATCCCGAAGACCGAGACACGGAAATGTTGTGTGTAATTAATATTTACATTTTTTGTGCCAATGCTCAAGACGTGAAGGTGACAAATTGTTATGTCCTAAAAAGAGAATATCTCTTGAAAAGAGGACGTATGGTCAGCCTAGGTAACTTACTTCGCTACTTCGCCACTCTGTTGAAGGCATTGAATCAATTATGGCAATTGATTTTTTCTTTTTTTTTCAGAGCCGAAATCGAAATCACGATCATATTTCAATTAATTGCACAGCCCTATTATATATTTATATGGTGTAGGCACACTAGCACTAGCCTGATGTAACCAGACCTAAAATTCACTTTGTGAAAGTCTGGCAACTCTCCATTGGGAAGTGTTAACAGATGTTTCCTTCTACTGGGCGTAGAGACCTCTGACCTTTGATTACTATTGGACAGTGTTTAACCAATAGGCATTGCTGCAGCTGTTTTTGATCCTCTTATCTAGCTGTACCACCATTTCAAAACATGCTTGATGTCATCTCACTAACCCACCGTGATTGGTCTGCCGGCTGTGAAAACGGGGTTTACAGAGATCTCATCTTAGAAAATTGATCGAAGCGCAATTGTCGGGCAGAGCCAGGCTACACGAGCACTACCCAGGTGCAAGAACCTTCCCCCCCACACACACACACACACTGCTGAAAACATATGATCTAGACGATAACACTGAAAAATATGAATGAGCTGCGTTGCATCGATTAGTGGTGCACCTAACGTTTGTGCTGGTGCTGCTAAAATTTTCAGTAAGGAGCACCAGTGCTACTAGTGGAAAAGGTTTGTCTGTAGCCCAGGTCCAGAGCAATGCTACTGTTTACTAGATTAGAATGTAGCACATGTGCTTTTTAACAAGGTCGGTCTGTAAGTCAGTGAGCTACATTCGCTCATGTTGACCTGTCCCTCTACGCACGTCCGGCAACAAAATGCAGGCATACTTAGTGTATAAAAGGGCGGGCACCCACACAAAGTGAGAGTCTAAAACATTGCTAGGATACATATTCTGAGCACACCATATACCCATGTTCTGTCACTCTGTGGGGATGCAGTCCATCCATCACTGTAATGCATCATAACACAAACGCATGCACAACTCTTTCCTTTACATGCAGCTCCACATTACACACTTGTATGTTGACATAGAGAGACATATTTCAAGTATATGTCTTGCTTAATATAACTGTTCTCTCTCTCTCATCCCATGCAACATTGACAAGTGATGCACACTTTATCTCTGATTCTCAGACATTGGGTCTGAAAAAACACACAAACATGCTAACACACACAGACGGTTGAGGGTGAGCAAACAGGGGCGACACATCCCACAACGACTTGGTGTCTTGCCAATCCAGCCAAACCAACCGCGACAGGAGGGGCTTACTTACACACACTATACTAACCACATTGCTGACAGACATTGGTGGGGTTATTTAATGTCATGTCTCACACAGACACCCCAATTGTAATTGAAAAAGAAAGAGAGAAAGCGTGTTTGTGTGTGTGTGTGTGTGTGGGGACGGGGACGGGGGGAAGGGCTATGAGAGGTTGAGATAGAGAGATTATGACCGCCCTTGTCCAAAGAGGATAAGAAGGTGATGGCAGCTCAACCGACCCACACAGAGCAAATCCTAGTGTGCACCTGGTGCCCAGAAAGCCTTGTGATGAGCATATACACACACATCTGATACTAACACATTTATTATTATCCTTGCCATTTAACATGAAGTGATACCTAATGTTGGCAGAACATATGTACAACTTAACGCACTCATCTCCACACAGTAGCCTATACTGCTGGTCCCTGAACCCCGTAAGAATTAACTGTAGGCTGTGTATTAGCCTACCAAGTAAGCCTCCATGGACGTTGAATACCAATGGAAATCTAGTCAACCGGTCATGGCTTAAATGTAGCCTTGTTATCAACGGTTGATAACTGGTCACGAAACAGTACAAATTGCTATGGAATAGACAATGGTAAAATTCGAATCCTAAATAGCAGTAGACTACCAAGAAGTGCCCACAGCTTCCACCTTCTAAATGTAGGTTAAATAGATTTAGAAGCTCTAATTGGCTAATGGGCACGGCTCAAGCGCTTGACAAAATTATAACTGGATCAGTCAGCCAATCTTCACTAGGCCTACAGTATTGCTTATAACCGGAGTGGCACGAAAATAGACGGAAAGCGTTTTTTATTTTTTTTACATTTATTTATTTATTTTTTGTTTGTTTGTTTGTTTGGCAGTATTCACGGTTGGAACTCTGCCACCGGGTTAGTGACAGGACCCGTCTGGACTGTAGCCTATTTCTCGCTCTAGCGCAAGGAACGGTACCTGGGTGGTCGGTTATGTCACTGATCATTTTTGTTGATTGATTGATTTGAAGAGGTAGTCTTACATAAACCATGGCATATGTCAATTTGGTAGCATATAGCCTAGGCTATCTGAAATAATGAAAAATAACGACTGGATGCTTGACATTTTTAATGTAGCCAAAGTGTGCGCTACAGGCTACAATATCACACACAAAAATAGACAATCCCAGGTAGCCTGTATGTAATGGAAGCGCACACGCTTCCATCAGCGGATCTCTCTGTTTCTCCGTCCCTTTGCCTCCATTCATCCATCTCTCATTCGACTTCTTGCTCTCATGTAGGCTTGGTTATTAATCTCCTAAATATCCTATTTCCCTGCCGCCTTTTCTCTTTGCTGTGGAATTTGAGACGACCTAATAAAGACAGATACAAAGTATACAAATACAAAGTACATATTTTGTGATATTCAGAAGCGTTATACCGAGTTCATATTGATGCTATGTTTACAAGCCTTTTTTTAATTAAAGTGTAGAAAAAAGTCTTGATGACATGGCAGACAGACTTGCATGAAACTCTGAATAAAATCAAATGATTTAAAAACAACTGCGCTACTGTAGCAGTGTAGCATCGATTTTAACCTCTTGCAGTAGCCTTACCTGGAAGAAATATCCAAAATATTTGCTAGCAGGTTCTTATCAAGTCCGTAATCCTCGACTGACTCGGGTCGTATCTAAACTGAACAGGTGCAACAGAAAATCAGATTTAAGACTTTTTGTATCGCACGATCTATGAACGTTTAAACATCAAAATTGCCCAGGTAATATTTTCATGACGCGCTTCGCCTGCCAGCGGTTCAGCTCTCTCCTTCTCCCCTCTCCAGTCTCTCGGTCCGACGTCTCCCGAGCCCGGGGCTCGTGTGCCAAACACCCCTCCTCCCTAAGAACGTCGTCTCCAAGTGCCGACGAACACGTGCCCATTCAGTTTACTTCTGTCTCACGTTTCTCAACAGAACGTCCAACGCGCGTCAGTCCCGTCGGGCAAACAAGATACCTCTCTCTCTCTCACTTTCTCTTGTAGGCGTAGATGACTGGCCTGGTTAAAACTTGTATGTAGCAGCAGTCTACATCGACGACTAAAACGAATTGTTAAGCAAAACTATATAGGCTACTTAGGCCATTGGCTTTTTAAAATGAGTTTACCACTTGTAGGCAACCCTCCAGAGGGCCTATGGAGCATGTAGCCTATAGAGAACTATAAGAGGATACGAAATGTCTTACATTGTTTTATAGCCTACATTTAGCCTACCTTTTATCAGAAAAGAAACTCATTGAGGCATATAGCAGAGCAAATATTATAGGTGTTATGATATTTTAAACATTAACAGCAAACCATGTTCTATGTATGTTCACTTAATAGGGGTAATTGCATCTTGAGCAAAGAAAAGCATCATACTCCCTATGTCTGTGTTGTAACCCATAGGTCTTCTGGAGAATAGGTTTGAAGTGTATTGAAATGCGCTGGCTCTGGCCATCACGTCAGTGCCTGGCTATAAAAATAGGATAAATGTGGTTGCTGAACATATTTTCCACTGATGAATGATATAGAAATTGAGTATAGTTGTCATGAACAGGGAAACTAGAGACCAAACTTTTTTTTTTGTATACCCAGCTGTAGATACGCACTTATTTTCTGGGGTACAGTTGGAGAATTTAACATTGCTTTTGTTCATTTGAGGAATTGCAGATTTAGTCCATTCCACCTTTCATATTCCAGCACCAGAGACATGCCACTCAGCTGCACTCCGAGCAATAACATTGCAGTTGGTCATGATTGTTGATTGTGAGTTATACTTAATTCCCACAAGTATTTTATTATGGTTTTAATGTAATCGCCATCAAGCCACTATTTGTTCCTTGGTGGATACATTACAGACAATTCAGAAACAATTAATTCTAAGCAAACCCTCAAACAAAATATTATTCATAGGCTACTTTCTGTAAAGCCTATACATATTTTACTAAGATACAGAGAACACACACATTATAAATCAAATTCAAAACCTGCAGCTGATCACATTTCTGCTATTCAGGGAGTTAGATGTCTTTCTTCCTATCCAAATGAGATGAAACTTAAATGAGACAATTACCCAATGTCGCGATCTGTATCCGGATAACTTGATCTCAATTTACTCTGGGAAGTGTATTTTTCTTCTCATGAATAGAATATGAGTTAATTTCCTGGGTGGTGCAATGTTTGTGTAATTGGTCTATATCTGAAAGGTGGACAAGATAATGCACCACAGGACCAAGAGACCTCGCTTAAAAAGCTACTTTTAATATATTTACCTTATGAAAGCTCACATCATAATTTACACTGATGCCCATAGAAAAAAAAATCTATATTATAATAGATTATAATCTACTGTATTTTTACATACAATTTCTATATACTAGCGCATTATAATATATATTTATATGCGCATAGTGATTACAGTCGAATGAATACAATTGGGATTTAGCTGAAGAGGGTTCTGTTCAAGGGCACTATGTCTAGACACTTGACCCTTATAGTGGCTTTATGCGCAGAATCTCAGACCAAAACACATTCTCCCTGGGCCACACACACGCATGTATGTGTGAGCCGGCCTGTCTATGAAAATACAGAAGAGCTTGAATTACAACATAGAGTTGTTTGCTGCTATGCTAATATTTAAAATATTTTATAATATATTTCATATATATATATATATATATATATAATATATTTATAATATTTAAAATATCATATAAATATATATCACGATTAATGGATATTGCGATGGTTGCTTTGGTATTTCTATAGTCACTCACTGTAGTGATTATCGCTAACTTAGAGCAGCCCTGTTGCAAAATTAGATTGTCAAGATAGTGTTGACACTGTGCCCTTAGAAAGTAATATGTTTAAGATTTGCTACAATGCTTTTTGTGGACTTATTGAATGTATTCTTATTTAACAAGACCTGGTGAACTCATTCTTGTTTACAACATGGAGGCACGCTCATAACAAAAGGTACGCTTTCACGAATGTGTCTGTGTGTGTGTGTGTGTGGACACAATCGCACAAAAACACACACTTACACCTGGGACCAGGGCCGACCAGTCCATTACAGCCAGGCGTTTGTAGTGTAGGTCATTGATAGCCTCGTGAGACTTCCTGATCTCTCAAGCTCCAATTTTAATTCACTGCAACTAGTCTGGAACCCATCAATGCAAAAAATGAATGGTAGGGACATGTCGCTTATTAAAGGACCATTACATTGTCTCTACATTTCTAGGTGAAATGCTATTTGATCCTACTGTAGCTGAAACTATTATGCAGTGAGCAGGTAAGTATATAGAACAGGTGGGTTAGGCAACTTTCTCAAGGATGCTTACAAGAGAGTATGCTGATTGAAAGTGAGACCAATAGGTTATATCCAAATGACCATATTGGAGAAGATTTATATTTAGTCAAGGCCAAGGGTTTAATCAAATGTTTTATCACTTAACTGACCTTTTTCCTACCTTGCATTTACACCTCCATTCTGGTTTTGGTTTTGGTTTTGGTTATTACTCTGTAATACTCTAAAAACTAATAAAGACATTTGGGGTGGGGGGATCTTTCAGCGCTCACATTTCAGTGTGAATAATTGGCAATATGGCAGAATGACTTATTGAATGGCAATGACTGACAAAGGATTTGCACATATTTAAAATAGAATATAATGGTGTGAATATAAAGTGAATGACAGGGACTGCACATTCCTTCCTCTGGTGAAAGTATTAAAGTGATGTTAATAGGAAACAAATTAATCACTAATAAATTACAAATCCATTTTCACTTATAATTAATGTAACTTATAATACCAGTAAAACATATTTTCAAAGTTGTTTTCTGCAGCCTTGAGCGATTTGTTTCTCTAAATCAGCAGTTATTTCACCTTTATTTAATTTGAGCAACATCCTGAATGTGTTTAGGTTAATCGATTTTACTCACAATTTCTGTCAATTAACTTTGATTTGATGATGTGTTTGCCACAGTTGAAGTAGTACATATTCAGGTTGCCAAATATAGTCATTATAATCTTTTTTTGGTACTTTTGCTGACCTGAGGTGGGTTACCAGCTTCCCTTCAAACTCCTAATCAACCTTAAGAATACAATGGGAATATTCTAACTCTATTCTGGGCTAGTTTTCCAAATTCCTGTCTGCCCAACAAGATCAACAAAACCAAATGTTCAGTAGGCAGTACAGAAGCCTGCCAGCAGGGGCCGCCAGTCTACATGGCACATACTACTTTTCCCAAAGCCCTCTGCTGACAGTCCCTCAAGCAGGCAAACGTATTTATTTACAGCGATCATGAGCGCCATAAAGCTCTGCAATTAGTCAGCCTGCATAGGAAATGCAGTTGAGCCTGCCTACCTATTGGCTGCTGGGTTTAGGTTGGTCTAATGAAGATCCCCTGTGTGTGTATGTGTGTATGTGTGTGTTGGCTCTGGTGATAGATTGACACACAGCCGGACCAGCTGGCTAAAAATCCCCACAATCTGCAGGCTAGGTGTGTTGGCACCAGAACACATACATGTACTTTCTGCAGAGGCACGTCCATGCAAAAAGGTTTACACGCTCACACACACACACACGCACACACGCACACACGCACACACACACACACATTTGCTAAATGCACAGCTGCATTATCACCACATTATGTCAAAAGACCACATTAGTCATGTAGAACAGAAAATATAGAATTCAAAGATATAAAGAACGTGCCTATAAGGAGACATTGTGGATTATATAAAACATAATTTAATATAAAAAGTAATAGACTGACATGTACTGTATGTCTGATTTACTGACTGTGATACATTTTGCATTAACACGGACCTCGGCCAATAGTTATGGCAGAACTGGCAAACAGGGAAAGGTGTAGTAGGCTGGTGTTACAGGCAATCACAAGAGTCTAGTAGATGATACTGTATACTAAACATATGATGGACATTGACAGACAGGGACACAACAGTCAGAATATGTAAATATTCTGACTCTCTTTCTCTCTCTTGTCTGTCGCTTTCTCTGCATGGCTGTCTCTACCTTTCTCTCCCTCTCTCTCTCTCTCTTTCTCTCTCTCTCTCTCTACCCCTCTCTCTCTCTCTCTCTCTCTCTACATATATCTCTCTCTCCAGAAGACCCAAATAGAATGGGGGGGTTGGGTGAGGGGAGGCACAAAATTCTCAGGTCATTGAAATAATTTATTACAATTCTCAATATTTTCTTAATTAAAATTCACTTATCACAGTGGGATACTTTAAAGTGGGGGCCATTAAGGAGACAGATTTCTTGCGTGTGTGCATTTGTGTGTGTGTGTGTGTGTGTGTGCATTTCAAATGATACATTCAGCTGTGTATAGGCAGCCATGTATTTCAGCAGTGAGCCCTTAATCACTTTGGGTACAGTACTTAGCATGCCACACCACGAGCCATTTACACTGTGCAGTGTAAATTAATGAACTTGGGCATCTGCTTAACCTTTTCCTAAATGGTGTGATTAAAATACACTTTTCCTTAAAAGCAACTCGGGTACCAACCTCTGTGTATTTGTCTCTGTCCCAGTAGACCTATGTTTGGACTCAATGGACAGAACATATCCATATGGTTGCTATTTGTCCCTATATACTGTATAATAATGTTATTACGCACAGTCCTTCCAAGGTGTGAATTAATTGCATTGTTAAAAATGAGGACATATTCTTGCCACTTATTTAAAAGGAATCACCACCATCATCATCATCATTCTTTCCAGGTGTATTTATGCTGTGTCAGTGCCTTCAGCCCTCAATACCTATTACAACCCAGCTTCAGTGAGCCACATAAGCCTGTAAGCGAGCTTTGAACTGGAATTCCAGTTAACCTGTGTTGTCAGATATAGATTAACCCTGGCTGCCTCCAAAGCAGCCCTGTTCAAATTCCCATAGTAAATGCACACAGACTCATACACAGTCAATCAATTACATATAATGTCAGCAACACTCCACTGTTCAGACAGGAGCTCAATTGAAGGCACTGTTTCTCTTGCTCATATTTAGTTTAGGATTTAAGAGCACAAACTAGTGTATAATGTGTCGTAAGGCGGCTGTACAACAGCAGTTAGTTGCTGGCAGTAAATCCTGACTTGCTGGGGGTCAGAGATCTGGCTGTATTGTATCGCAGCAAACGGTTGCTAAGGCGTCAGAATCGCAATTTGCTGCCAGCTGCGATAATTGTGCCCGTGTTTCCCACAGATGCTGGTACCCGGAAGGGCGGAGTCATAGCCATTTCTCAGAAGACTGAGCGCACATGCACGCACGAGTGCGCGCACACACACACACACACACACATACTGTATGTGCAAGCAACACGCACAGTGTATACACATATTCAGGAATACAAAAACACACAGAGATGTGGGCCGATTAACAGGCATGAAAACACACACAAACACACACACACACAGAGAAGAACAGATACATTGGGTGGAGAGCAACATGCGCTTTGGTACAATATAATTACAATCCTTTGCTTCTGCTACAGTAGCAATTACAATGAAAACATTGAGCGGTCGGAACAGTTTGCCTTGCTGTGTGTATATAGTATGTGCTCCTGTGCGTGTGTGTGTGTGTGTGTGTGTGTGTGTGAGAGAGAGAGAGAGTAAAAACATTCACACATTTCAAGAAAAAGAAGAGCCAGGTCATTTGCTGCTTTAGTTGAGTAGGGGACCTCAGGTGGGCCGAGGAGAGGTCGACGCACTTGGTTGAATCATGAAAACATATCCACTGCTCCTTTCTATTAGTTATTCACACAGTCCTAGTTGCATTGCTCCCCAGTTAACAACCTGAGGCTGTGAGACTTGTGTTCACTTTGTCTGCTTACAGAAGAGAGTTTGTTAATTTGCCTGCCTGAGTCAAACCGCCTGAGCGATGGAGTTTTCTAAATACAGCATTACAGCTACAAAACGCTCCCTGTGTTTCCCAGCAAGCAATTAAACTACTTAAAAAACACTGTTTGCAGTTGTCATGCAGTATGTAATATAATACATTTGTGAATCAATTGCAAATTTACACTCTTATTAATATTAGTATTACACTGGGATTATTTTGCATACCTGTGGTGGGGGGGGGGGGGTGGGGGGGGTGTATTGCAGTGAGGTGTGCAGTGTTTCAATAATTAAATTATATATCTGTCAAAATGACTGCCATCATCATAGCAGCCTGTTTGGTAGTTACATAATGCAATTGATCCAACACTGCATAGACTGCAAGAATATTGCTTTTCTACAGTATATGCATTCATGAGCAAAGTGTGACCCATACCTTTGCAGTTGTTTTAGATATAGCCTACACTTCACTTTGTGTGACAATGTGGTTTAAACCATCATTTCAAATACACAGATTTAAAGGTCAACCACTCTGGCGTGTTGAGCGTACTTACCTGGCATCGCTGGTCTCTTCTCTACTCTCTTCAAAACCAACAGTGAGCAGATACTGAATTACAAGTGGATAGGTGTACTGGATCTTTAACAGAGTATGTACAGTACGTGTATCTACAAACAGTGCTGAGTATAAACTGCTCAATTCACGAAAACCTCCTTATCTCCACTGTGTAATGTAAAACCATGAAAATACTATATGTACATAAGAGGGCAGACAAGTGCAAGACCTCCATGTTAGCAGGGTCTCCCTTACATTAGACAGCAGTATCTCTGTCTTAAAGGGTGCTCTAGCTGACTGCGAGACATTATAGCAGTAAAGCATGCAGGTTGTACTTCCCAAGAAGCTTAATACGTTGTTACATTATTGAGGTTAATGACAGAACATATTTGTAGTTCTAGCGTCCCACTAGATACCCTCAGCACCTAGCTTATGCCACCATAACATAAGATAAATGTAGCAGCTGACACCTCAGCCAAAGTGTTCCCTCTCATATTTGAATCTGAATGTACTACAAACTGAATCAAAGCACGAGCGGCGCTACAATGGGGTGATATCCCAGCGTGCATCAGCATTACCATCCCTCTGGGACACGTGTAATGAGAAGGTAAAGCGCGCCCAGAAAGAGGATTCTACGGAGATCACGATTTCACCCGCATCAAAAGTTAAGGGAGAGAAGTTTATTTATTTGGTATTATCACCCCACCCCTCCCTCTTTCTGTCTTCGCTGCATGCTTTTGTGTTGCACAGTTACAGTGAAGCTCTGGAATATAATCTAATTGCTAATTATGAACCGAGGCTAAAGCACGACCAACATGCTCCTGCTCAGGGCTATACCCAGAGGTTGGCTGGAGAATGAACACACAAGCATATATACAGTAGCACAAATGTGTGGGAACGTACATGTACCAAAACACACACGCTTGACACACAACTACACACAGCCTGTGTGATTCCCCGCAGCCCCACCCCTACCGCTATGTGAACAACAATTAAGTGCAATCAGGGTCTCTTCCTGCTTCGCCCCCCCGCTCTCACATTGCCTCCATCCCTCTCTCATCGCTCATCCTTTCAATTGCATCAACCCTGACTGTGTTGCTATTTTGGTAAGCTGTGCGTGTGTGTGTGTGTGTGTGTGTGTGTGTGTGTGTGTGCGTCCTGATGTCTGTGTGCAATTCCCATACGTAGCTGTCTCTTCCCACCAACTCTTCTTCATTCACCCTTTCTCAGCCCTCTCTCTCTCTCTCTCTCTCTCTCTCTCTCTCTCTTTGGACTCTCTGGAGAGAAAGACCCCTCGTTCGACTCCTGGGACATTGCCTTCTAAACGTGTTTCACCTTCAACCTTGCTTAACGGCTCTCTCTCTCTTCTCCCCACCCACCCTCTCTCTTTCTCGCTCTCTCTCTCCTCCCCACCCCCCCTCCCTCTCTCTCGCTCTCTCTCGCTCTCTCGCGCTCTTCTCTTCACTCCCCATCTCTCTCTCACTCTCTCTCTCTCTCTTTCTCTCTCTCTCTCTCCTCC
>JAODOY010000394.1:0-13776 GCA_025399855.1 Forbesichthys papilliferus | reverse complement strand
ACACACAAACAAGCGCGCACACATATACACACACATACACATATATATATACATACACATACACATATACACACACACACACACACACACACACAGTATATAAATATATACAGTATAATATTAGACTGCAGTTCGGAATACGTAGAGAAAAACTAATGGCAACTATATGGAATATAATTTAAGGATTTAAGGAGAACAGTACAATAGCTAAACAATAACCTAATTAGTTATCCAATGTTAAGACTCCATGGTTTTCACAGCTAATGCAATGCGTTTATATCTGGTTCTCATAAAAATCCTTTGTTTGCTGCGTCGAGCGACCTGGACATTCTCAGCAGAGGAATTGCTTAGCTGGCCACAGGTCCTGGGATGCTCTGGAACCACTGAGTCTGACTGGGGTGGAACCATAATGAGACAACCAGGAGGGGCACATGTGGTCCACAGAGCTAATGGCTAGCTGTGTAGCATAACCACCGTACAGCCACAGATGAGGCCCTTCAAATGTACGTCAACTCAGCTGTTTGGCAACTTTTCCTTGCTTCAACCCACTGCAATACAAAACAAATGTGCGTGCGTGCATGCCCTTGAGTGTGCAGTGCACGCACGCACACACACACGCACCGTACATACAAACAGAGTACATACAAACAAATAGGCGTAAGCTGTTCTGCCCTCTGTTTTTGTCCATGACGATAAATAAAGTCGGCTTGTGTAAATGGAGCAGAGAGCATTCACAGTGGAGAGATTGACTATAATGGCACACACTAGCACGGTTTGTGGATTCACTGTAATGTGTCTGTCTATTCTCTCTCTCTCTCTCTCTCTCTCTCTCTTTGGAGAGATGGTGATCTTTGCAAAGGTCACTTGAACCATTTGTCTCATCTTCGGAGAAGTAACTCAAGGATGGCGAGCACAACAGAGAAACTTCGCCTTAGGCCTTGGCTGGGCACATTTCATAACAGCCAAGCAGGAGCCTCAGCAACAAGCTCATATTGACAATAATGTGGTACTTCCAGCTCTGCTACATTATTGGTATAGATTATAGCACACTACTGTATATTCACCAGCATTGCTTGTATTGATTGGTGTTCCAACCAGAAATGAAGGAAGAGGACATACTGTAAGCAAGACGTGTAGACAATATATTTACAAAACGAAAAATGGTGGTTAAGTACAGCTATGTGCCAACCTATAACTTTAGATGTTGTAGTATTTGATAAATCATATATGGGGACTATAGCAATGCAGCAAAATGGAAAAATGTTTTTTTATATTTTAGCATATTCTGCTTTTAACATTTTATTTGCTAACTAAAAACACTAGTAGTAGTAATTACAATAAGCAAATCAATAAAACAATGCCTACTTTAAGGACTATGTTGTGCTTAAGGCCATGTGGTCTGTGAGGACAGGTGAGTGATGATTGTTACCTAGGCTTATCATTGCCAACTTACCTGAAATGGCCTGTTGGCAGATGGTCTTGCATTGTGAACATATACCTGTTCATGAATGGACCCCAATCTGAACTGATTCCAAAGCAAGACACTAATTCAATCAATAAATCAATATAATAATCAAATGAAAATATGTTTATATACTATTTATTTGTAGTTGCCGATTTACATTGTTGGTGCACAAACACACATCGTCATATTTGCTTTGACTGCCTGGTGGCGTGCGTATTTTACTTCAATACATTTTCCCAAGGTTCTGACTTCTGAGGTTCTGGTGATGGCTCCTGCTGAAGAAATATCTTATATCATTTTAAGATCAAGAAGTTTGATTCTATTGAGCTGTTAAAGTTAATGTGAATTTTACTCCAGATATAAATTATAGTATTGCAGTAGAAAAATTATGTGGGGTTTAAAAAAAAAAAAAAATCAATAAGTCATTTTCTGTTTTTTAGAACATTTCTTACAGTGACTGAGCGACTATTATTCACGAGAGTACAAAAGCAAGTCAAAACTAAGGTCAAGACAGACACTATAGCACACCCTGATCCTTCATCTTACCCAATTAACCTACGCTACGGTGGCTAATGACTTTAAGATTCACAAATCACAGGCTTCACTCCACTGAAGTTTAATCAATCGGAGGGACATTTCAGTTAGCAAACAGTCTCTTTTACAGCCATGTAAACAAGTACTGCTGTTAATACCTGGTAGCTGTCCAGGCAGGTATTGGCCACTAAAGCAATTGGAGGTTAAGTGCTCTTTGGTAATCATTTTCTGTGGAAGAAGGGATCTTACTTAATAACTTGCAGACACACACAAACACACACACACACACACAGAGAGAGACAACATCTCCAATTACAGTCTTGCACAAGCCTGCACAAACTGTATAATGCAATCCTTGCAGCCAAGTGCAAAACTAAAATATTAATCTCAAACATGATGTTCTCAGTGCAGTATTCATTTGATAGGCCAATACCCAGAGTGGAGAATATTTACAGCTAATGCAGACTTATGAAAACAGAGAATATTCATAGAACACTATTTGTTATGTGCCAACACATGGCCATGCTTTTCCCCTCATTGATTTTGGCTGGCAGTGCCACCTAGTGGTGACACGGTCTCGCTTGCAAAAGCCAAATCTACTGCAGTGTCTCTTGTGTCTCTCGTCCCCTTTTCTCAAGCCACAGCGCTAGCCTGGATGCTCTATTAAGAATAAGCGTCTGCGTGTCTTATTAAATGTTTGAGGCGTAACCCTGTTGGTGTCTGTCACAACCAGTTCATTCGTAACACAGAGAGAGGACTTGTCGGTGCGTGGCTACAAGAAGACTTGGTCGAATGTGACAGAGCTGTGGCCAATTGTCGAGTGGCAGGTTAGATTGAGGAGGCATTCCAAATGCTTCGCTTCCCTCCCCTCTCGGGGCTCCGTCCCCTGGGGTGGAAGAATGGGAGAGAACAGCGCGGGCGCCAGGCAGAGTGATGCACAAGAGGGGCCCGGAAGTTTCCAGACGGTCACCGCAAAAGGAAACACAATAACGAAACGCATCTAGTGGAAAAATGGCTCCCATTACATTATAACTGCCACAATCTCTTCAGCCAAATGTGTGGCATAGTCTACGTACATATGCCACACACATGCACGCACGCACACACACACACACACTAAAATCCACTCAAATCCCTACTGCACACACACATTCTCTGCCTTACAGACCAGTAAGGTCCTGGGATGCTCTGGAACCACTGAGTCTGACTGGGGTGGAACCATAATGAGACAACCAGGAGGGGCACATGTGGTCCACAGAGCTAATGGCTAGCTGTGTAGCATAACCACCGTACAGCCACAGATGAGGCCCTTCAAATGTACGTCAACTCAGCTGTTTGGCAACTTTTCCTTGCTTCAACCCACTGCAATACAAAACAAATGTGCGTGCGTGCATGCCCTTGAGTGTGCAGTGCACGCACGCACACACACACGCACCGTACATACAAACAGAGTACATACAAACAAATAGGCGTAAGCTGTTCTGCCCTCTGTTTTTGTCCATGACGATAAATAAAGTCGGCTTGTGTAAATGGAGCAGAGAGCATTCACAGTGGAGAGATTGACTATAATGGCACACACTAGCACGGTTTGTGGATTCACTGTAATGTGTCTGTCTATTCTCTCTCTCTCTCTCTCTCTCTCTCTCTTTGGAGAGATGGTGATCTTTGCAAAGGTCACTTGAACCATTTGTCTCATCTTCGGAGAAGTAACTCAAGGATGGCGAGCACAACAGAGAAACTTCGCCTTAGGCCTTGGCTGGGCACATTTCATAACAGCCAAGCAGGAGCCTCAGCAACAAGCTCATATTGACAATAATGTGGTACTTCCAGCTCTGCTACATTATTGGTATAGATTATAGCACACTACTGTATATTCACCAGCATTGCTTGTATTGATTGGTGTTCCAACCAGAAATGAAGGAAGAGGACATACTGTAAGCAAGACGTGTAGACAATATATTTACAAAACGAAAAATGGTGGTTAAGTACAGCTATGTGCCAACCTATAACTTTAGATGTTGTAGTATTTGATAAATCATATATGGGGACTATAGCAATGCAGCAAAATGGAAAAATGTTTTTTTATATTTTAGCATATTCTGCTTTTAACATTTTATTTGCTAACTAAAAACACTAGTAGTAGTAATTACAATAAGCAAATCAATAAAACAATGCCTACTTTAAGGACTATGTTGTGCTTAAGGCCATGTGGTCTGTGAGGACAGGTGAGTGATGATTGTTACCTAGGCTTATCATTGCCAACTTACCTGAAATGGCCTGTTGGCAGATGGTCTTGCATTGTGAACATATACCTGTTCATGAATGGACCCCAATCTGAACTGATTCCAAAGCAAGACACTAATTCAATCAATAAATCAATATAATAATCAAATGAAAATATGTTTATATACTATTTATTTGTAGTTGCCGATTTACATTGTTGGTGCACAAACACACATCGTCATATTTGCTTTGACTGCCTGGTGGCGTGCGTATTTTACTTCAATACATTTTCCCAAGGTTCTGACTTCTGAGGTTCTGGTGATGGCTCCTGCTGAAGAAATATCTTATATCATTTTAAGATCAAGAAGTTTGATTCTATTGAGCTGTTAAAGTTAATGTGAATTTTACTCCAGATATAAATTATAGTATTGCAGTAGAAAAATTATGTGGGGTTTAAAAAAAAAAAAAAATCAATAAGTCATTTTCTGTTTTTTAGAACATTTCTTACAGTGACTGAGCGACTATTATTCACGAGAGTACAAAAGCAAGTCAAAACTAAGGTCAAGACAGACACTATAGCACACCCTGATCCTTCATCTTACCCAATTAACCTACGCTACGGTGGCTAATGACTTTAAGATTCACAAATCACAGGCTTCACTCCACTGAAGTTTAATCAATCGGAGGGACATTTCAGTTAGCAAACAGTCTCTTTTACAGCCATGTAAACAAGTACTGCTGTTAATACCTGGTAGCTGTCCAGGCAGGTATTGGCCACTAAAGCAATTGGAGGTTAAGTGCTCTTTGGTAATCATTTTCTGTGGAAGAAGGGATCTTACTTAATAACTTGCAGACACACACAAACACACACACACACACACAGAGAGAGACAACATCTCCAATTACAGTCTTGCACAAGCCTGCACAAACTGTATAATGCAATCCTTGCAGCCAAGTGCAAAACTAAAATATTAATCTCAAACATGATGTTCTCAGTGCAGTATTCATTTGATAGGCCAATACCCAGAGTGGAGAATATTTACAGCTAATGCAGACTTATGAAAACAGAGAATATTCATAGAACACTATTTGTTATGTGCCAACACATGGCCATGCTTTTCCCCTCATTGATTTTGGCTGGCAGTGCCACCTAGTGGTGACACGGTCTCGCTTGCAAAAGCCAAATCTACTGCAGTGTCTCTTGTGTCTCTCGTCCCCTTTTCTCAAGCCACAGCGCTAGCCTGGATGCTCTATTAAGAATAAGCGTCTGCGTGTCTTATTAAATGTTTGAGGCGTAACCCTGTTGGTGTCTGTCACAACCAGTTCATTCGTAACACAGAGAGAGGACTTGTCGGTGCGTGGCTACAAGAAGACTTGGTCGAATGTGACAGAGCTGTGGCCAATTGTCGAGTGGCAGGTTAGATTGAGGAGGCATTCCAAATGCTTCGCTTCCCTCCCCTCTCGGGGCTCCGTCCCCTGGGGTGGAAGAATGGGAGAGAACAGCGCGGGCGCCAGGCAGAGTGATGCACAAGAGGGGCCCGGAAGTTTCCAGACGGTCACCGCAAAAGGAAACACAATAACGAAACGCATCTAGTGGAAAAATGGCTCCCATTACATTATAACTGCCACAATCTCTTCAGCCAAATGTGTGGCATAGTCTACGTACATATGCCACACACATGCACGCACGCACACACACACACACACTAAAATCCACTCAAATCCCTACTGCACACACACATTCTCTGCCTTACAGACCAGTAACAGCCAGCCAACCAGATGCCAATAAGGCTTCTGTGTGTATCTATGAAGTTTGCCCTTTCCTGAACGGAGGGGAATTGGATTTATGGCACCACAGTTAGCATTAGTATGTGCAATTAATCAAGGGCTAATCAGTAGCACGAACTGTTTACCGAGTAGATCAGCAGATCTCACGCAGTAGGAGAGCCAGAATTTAAAATCAACTACGAAGAAATGTCTTTTATAAAACATCTTAACGTAATGCAACTGCAAAAACAAACCACATTTTGTTGGTTGGCAACAGTCTCCGAAGCACTTCGGTGGCTTAGAATAGTGCGCGTGACCATCATATCTTTCCTTGTAATGAGAAAACCTCTGGTCAGCACAAATTGTCGGCTTGTTTCTCTCTTGTGCGCCATCATATCTGCCCCTTGCGTGTCACCACTGGATATTGTCCGAAAATAACAAGAGCGGCGGATAAAACACAAGGAAACACAGCACAGGAAAGATTGCTGTGGATGCAATTTTACCAAATGGGAGACGGGGTCTCTGCCTGTTAGGGAGGAGGCTGTCAGTCATGCTCTGGGTAGGTCATTACTGGTCAGTCTCCTCGTTGGGAACCAGCTGAGTCATCCGGGGTCATCCCTGTTCGTCATTTGCGGTAGGCAAACCCACATCATCATCATGTGCTTCCCTCGGTGAGTCAGATGCTTTTGATTCACTCACGTCACCTTAATCTGACAAATTCTGCCTCTGTGGCATGGCCCCCGTAAATCCACGCGACATTGTCCTAAAAACTGGCGCGGTGGAATGTTATCATATTTGGAAGGTATAATTTGACTGTAAGAAATGTTAATGTTAACAAATGTTAATTTGTTGCCTTTTAAACAAAATAGTTTGTTCATGCCTCCTTGTTTGTTCCAAAAAAAATATCGTTTTGCAGGAGCACATTGTTTGGGAGGATGACCTCGATCATCTGCACCCATGCTCTCAACTCTTAGAGACTTTCTGCCCTCATCCATCTCTCTTGATGACTTGGACCAACTTACAGATGATGTCTGGGAATTCAGCTTTCCTGAAAAGCCGTATTCACCTATATAACTCATGACATTCGTAATAATCTAGAATTAGATAATTAAATAAAAATATATTAACTTCACCCCCTTTAAAAAAAAAAGGTTACAACAAATGTAAGTTGTTGATGATGCAATAAAAAGAGTAATATGTAGCCACATTAAGTAGCAGCAATAACATGGGTTGGTACAGTCATATTGTTATTGCCATTGACTATAATAACTTAAAGGTGCACAAAAGGATATTTCAAATATGAATATATAACAAATAACTATTTTCTATGTAAATACATGTTGGATTGATTACTTTGGACAGTGGAGTGAAGCCTGTGATTGTAACGTAGGTTAATTGGGAAGATGAAGGTTCTGCACAGACATCACCACTTTCAGTAATAAGAATACACAGTTCAATGTCTAAACAAATTGAAAGCTATCTTGGCCAATAGGTAGTTACTATAGCAAAGCCAGAGAAGAGGAACACACTATCCCCCGTGTAAAAGGATTCAGGTTGAACACTAAAGAATAACCAGGAGCTTTATGTAGTTTTGGGGGGGAGGTGAGTGAAAGAACCCCCAAATAATCTCGCTCCCTCAGAAGCTTTTATACTGTAAGGTAACTGCTTGTCCCTTTAGTAAACACAAAAAGGTACTTACACAACCTAATGACAGGAGACACCGGGTGCGATTAAAACTCGATTAATGGAACAACAGCAGCTGACAATCATATACAATTGAAACGGGAGAAAGGAGACACCTCCCGTGTAGACTCAACTATTTTATGGAGAATAAAATGAGAGTTTGGACACCTGAACACAGCCACACTGTAGGTGGCGGCGAGTAGAACATAACATACTTTAACATTTTTACTACTAACACTTTTTAACATACTTTAGAAACAGGGAAAGGCTAGAGGTTAATCCCTTTGGTTTTGACAACAAACTAATTAAATATAAAATATATACTGTATATAACATTAGCTGGGGTACCATACAGTTATTCCACCAAGAGATAATCTTGACATTCTCTGACTTTCTCAAATAAACAACAGACACATTTCCCTGGTAATGTACACATTATCTGCATTCGTTCCAAGCCTCCCACGCTGAACTAACGGGCATGCGCTGGATGGCTGCGTTCGCACCACCGGCTGCATAATATATGTCACACTTTATCGACGTGTCCCAGCGAGGGAACAGCAGCAAAGCTAGGAAGAGAGGAAAGATAAATTAGGGATGGAGGTGAAAGGAAAGGGCATGCAGAATGAAAAGAGGAGCGGGCCAGGGTGACGGGAACAGCGGCGAATCACTCAAGCGCGATAGCGGCGGTGTGAATATTCCAAACCCTTAACTCTCTCCCTGCTTGCAGACCTAACAAGTTTGGTGGTCACTGCTCGCATCGGCAGCGCCATCTGGGTCTAAAACTAGCAGAATGGCGTTTTGGGTTAGGCCGGTGCTCACGTTAAATTATGTGCGAATAAAGTGAGTTTTTGACATGCAATCTAATTCAGATATGTGGAGGTCTTCGCTTGCTAGTTGTTACTGTAAAAGTCACCTGCTCATGCAGGTTATGCACGTCACCCCTTGCCAAACTCCTAATCAAGCATGAAAAACAAATGCCAAAGCTGAAAAACTAATACCGACACATATGGTTGCGCTCTAAGGTGCGTTGCCATGGTAATTCCGGTAAAGTCAGGAATGCCGGAGAAAGACAAAAACACCTCTCCCCTCCAGTGCCCTATGCTGGGATAGTGCTGTGCGGTGCATTCGACACCACTTTGTTTGTGTTCCCATGTACAGAGCCAGGGCGATGTAGAAACACCATATTTGTATTTCAGCACACACAGAATGGGCAGCTAGGGAAACCTGAGTAGTCATTTGCTGAATTTGACAGCGTTATCAGCTCACAATCGCTTACCTCAACTATAAATTCACTGGCTTATTCTGTATGTGCTGGAGTGACATCTTTGACGTAAGCAAAATGTTACATACCTAACTTAATAGACGCCAGACAGTCGTGTGGTTACTAGCACATGTCGATAGCACTTCGAGTATAAATTTAAAAAGTGAGTAGAATCACAGAATGGCATTTTTCTTATTGTTACGTTTTGGGTTATGCCATGCTCAGGTTTTATTCAGTGCAAATAAATGGAGCTTTTGACATACATTTCAGGCATGTTGAGGTCTTTGTATGCAAGTTAAATTCTGTTTGCTGACTGCAAAAGAAAAAAGTAAACGGCACATATTATGCAGCGCCAATAGGAAAGGAGGGTACCCTAGTATTCCATTGAAACTTTGTGCAAGCTCCTTTTAATAGAGAATATGTTATAGGTATTTCAATGGTGTTAAAAAAAACAAAACAAAATAAAGCCACGTAAGTTGCCATGGTTACATTTCCTGTCGAGTGATCCTGCACGGGTGACATATTATATATGCACCGGAGCACTACCTTGCATGTAGCAAAATGCTTACTTTGACTAGTTATCTCTCGAAATTGTGATACACCAGTCGTTTCAAAACGACAAAACGTTTGCAACATAGGAGTTAATCTAATCACAGACTACGTTGGAAGGGGGGGGATGCTGTAAAGGCCATTTTTTTTTCGAGATCGAGAAGTCCTTATATGGGCATTGGCAGCTGCGGAAATGACATACGTCTGGCAGACGACATTTTTTTCTACAGGAAAAATCGGACACAGAATCTCTTATTTGGGCAAGAGAATGACACTTCTTATTTCTATTAGAGACATATGGCTCGTCGTTACCATCGCATTTAATTCCGGCCACATTATTTGTTTTGTAACTCTAGTCTTTATACTTGTTGGCAGATGATGACGTTTTGACCAGGACCAGGAATGCCTACCAAAATACAAAAGAGGGCTAGAGCTTGGCAGAGGGAGGGGGAAAAATTATGACTCAGTGAGAGACACCCAGAGGTTCAAACCAAAACATACATTTTGTGGTTTCAACCGTAAAAGATTAAGCAGTGCCCAATCGGTGCTGCAGGCATGACGCCACATTACCCTCATTGTCAGTGCTTTACCATTTGTACACGGCACGCCGTATAGAACTGGATGAAAGCCGTGAGTGACTACACTCCTTTATTTACGCTCAGCCTTAAAATACACACTTTGCAGTTGCAGGGCATGTACAACATATCCATGTAGACAGATAAAAGGAGACCCTTCTTCATCCCAGTCAAGGTGAAGATGACGGTTGATTTGTGTGGGATTGATCCTTCACACGCGAGGCGTCGCTGAAAGCCTTTGCATCGCGGCAGCGTACGCCGCACGACAGCCTACGCCGCACGAAAGCCTACGCCGCATGAAAGCCGCCTTTCAACGCCGCGCTAGCTCTCGCCGTCTGCCTCCTAATGCCTTTCCACGCCGCTCCACTCCCTTCCATCTTAGTGGGGAGCTTATACGCTAGCTGAGAGCGGCGATTTGAAGCCCCCCCCCCCCACCCTTGCAGTGCACTCTCTATCTATAGATGTACAAATGTATGTGTCGCAGAGAGGCAGGGGGGCGATGAGCACAAGAATCTACACACACACTCAAAACGTTTCTTTACTAAATGCACGTTTGACAATGAGTTCACTGCGTCTGTCCCCAGTTTGCAGCCGCCAGGATAGAAATTGGGGGGAAATATGATGAGAGGAAATGGGAAGGGTGGGGGGGGATGGGGTGGGCTGATGTTTGATACAAGTGGTGCACAGTTTTGTCTGCCCAGCCATTGTCAGACTGACTCTTCATTATCCGGCATCAGCCATTCCAGGGTGTCACAACACACCCCATGCATGCGCACACGCAAGACGCACTCTCCTAGAGACATGAAGAATTCACCTAATATACCTCAATCTTGTCTTCATTTCCCTAGCTATCCCCTAGCTTTTCCCTCCATCTATTAGACGTATGCGATACACTTTTTGAAAGCTGTGATTCTTGTGATTCGATTAATGCAAACAGTTTACCCTAACAGGGTAACTTGCTAACTCTACCCCTGACCCTAATCCTAACCCAGGCAGACCATATAACATTGTTTTCTGTGTGTTCAGACTTCTTTACTCAATGCCAGTAACACTTGAAGTGATTCTGACTGTTGGGGGAAAAAACCCAGAATGTTACTTTTCAGAGAATATCAAAACCATTTAGTCCAAGTGGTTCAAGAACAGCTTTCAATACATTTTGTTTGTACATTTTGCCTTTATGGCATTTTAGGCTTTTAGGATTTATTAAACATGGCACCATAGGTCGCCATAAACATTGTTGACCCGGCAACCAAATATTGTATATGCGATAGGAGGTCCCTGTGCCGTGTCTCTAACCTTAGCTTGAAAAACGTTAAAGACCTCTGCTCTAAAGCATACCCACATCTGTTATTCATAATTATACAAATAAATAATTAATAACAAATGTTTTTTTGAACTTTGAACATGTTTAATACATTAAAATAATTGTAAAAAACTGCACCTTTTAATAACAGAGTCTGCGCAGGTGCACAATGCAGAATACGAAGTCCAAGCACATGTTACTTGTGCTTGGGGGGGGGTGGAAGCTCTGAAAATGATCTGATCAGAAAAATGCAGACAAACAGCCATCCTAAACTTAAAGGGAAGCCAAGCCGACAAAAACGTCAACGATGGTAAAAGTAATGAAAACGCGTTAAATGCCACTACGTACAATACCACGCCAGGCAAGTGGTGTCAACATGGCCGCTCGTCTAAAAGAGTTGCAGCCGCGAGGCCGTATGTGGCTCTCAGGCCAGCGAATGCAAAATTGAATGTTCTGCTCCACTGCGTGTCGCTCGTTGAGATGGAGAGAAGAGAAATGGAGAGAGGGAGGGGAGGGGAGGGTGTCTTTGAATCTCTTAACCTTTACGGCTTGTTGTGGTATCAAGCCCGCAGACACGTTCGGACGTTGACACGTTTGTCAAGGGATGACAAATTAGCTGTCCTTCCAGATGCCTGATTGCCTGACCTTTACTCGGTAAGTGGTAGGAGAGGAGCCTGACAGCGCTAAATGGTGCCCATCTCAATGAGGACCCCACACAGGAAATATACATTTCACCCCGCCTGTTATAGCGTTCGCATTGAGAGTGATGGAGTAGCCGCCCGGAGGCCGATCATTCCGCTGATGAGATATTTAATATTTCCTCGTTTTCCAACGCGGCGCTGATAATGTTGCGCAGACCCCAAGACATTCGACCACAGTAGCCGAGGCTTTAAAAAAAAAAATATATATATACAGTATTATTCTCTGAAGTCATAACATGAAACACGCCTGAAGGTGAAAGGAAATAGCGTTCTTAGTTTAGCTTTGATGAAGTGCCAAACTTAATACATCTTTCACTTAATAGTGAATACATATGCAATGCTGGATGCTGGGAGAGAGAAACATTAAGTGTATACAATATACTGTATAGCTAGAAGGTTACGTTTAAGTGACACACAAGAGCTGTGTTCAGCAACAGTACGTACCAAGAGTGAAAAGATCATTAAGCCTATTAAGACAGCCCGAAGGACTACTTTGTTAACATAGAAGCAATGATAACTAGTTGCACTATACCACCCACCCACACGCATGCGCGCGCGCGTGCACACACACACGCACACACGCACACACAATGACAGCTTCTATCCATATCAGGGAGAATGCTGGTCATCCAACATGTTGATGTTATCCGTCCTTATCTGATAGGCGTGATTGACATGAATGCCCTGCGGAGCCATCTGCACATAATTTCAGATAGCACCAGATCTGCTAGCAGACAGCACATCAGCAAACAAACACACGCGCGCACGCACACACACACACACCGATCCAAACAGGAGTGACTGATGGCTCCTGCACACAACAGTCATGTTACATCAAGATGGTTATTTCCTGTCTGCCACCGTTGATTCCTCTTGTCAAAGTCAAATATTAATTTCCGCTCATGTCAACATAATAAGTTAGTACCTTTGCCCAGCTGTTGCGGTTTACCAGCTGGCGTTGCCAAGGAAACTACATTTGTTTACAAACCTGCTGCTTGACACAGATCGCACAGAAAAGCAAACTGTATAATTGACTTATGACCACATCCAAATAATAGTGATAGGGTGGGATAACTTGGACTTTAATGTTTGTGTTTACACAAATCCTATAATATATATGTCAGCAACTGACAAGAAATACATATATTTGGGGTTGATATTTGCAATGTGGTGCAACAACCTGCAACACTACTGGGAATCAAGCAAGGAAACAATATTGGCTCTGTTCCGGACACATACTGTATCGGTGCAACACTCACCCAAAATGAATGGCAGATCGAGGTTTGTGTTTATTAAAAACTATATAGTAAACATATAAACGTAATGCATTAGCTGTGAAAATCATATCGTCTAACGTTGTAAAACGAATTATTTAAATAGCTATTGTACTGTTCTCCTTAAATCTACCTGCACTATTATATTCCTGATGTAGTTTCCATTTTATATGTATATTCTTAGTTTTTCTCAACGTATTCCGAAATACAGTATAATTAAAACCTCTGGTACACTGGTACATATTTCTATAAACCTGATTATTGACCTCTTCACAAAATGTGTTAATGTTAAAAATTACTTTCACCCACATTTGTGAGTCAGATTGTTTAATGGGTACTCAATGAGTACCCATTAAACAATCTGACTATATACAGTATCTCACAAAAGTGAGTACACCCCTCACATATTTGCAAATATGTGAGCATATCTTTTCATGTGAC
>JAODOY010000393.1:0-36362 GCA_025399855.1 Forbesichthys papilliferus | reverse complement strand
CTGTCTAAATCAAACACAACTAAGCCAAACAGCCAATGGACGCATCTCTCCACTAAATAAACTGAATATTGCAACATGTTCAATATGATATTGCGCAACGTAATATTGCGATAACGATACTGAATCGATATATTGTGCACCCCTAATAGGAATGAATGTGTTTATTGCCCAGGAAAGAAATGACAAATGTGGCATTTTGTGTCTTCTAATGTAGAAAAAAACAAAAATAAAACTAATAAACTACAATGTACAGAGGAGCCAAAAAAGTTAAAATATTTCTCCTGCCATTGCCACCATTGTACTGTATGTGTGTTTACAGCAAAGGTTTACCAAAAGGGTGTGCAGCTGTGTATGATCCAAGCAAATCAAAGTGCTCGCTTGGCTGTTTTCTTCTTCAACTGAATAAATGATTCCTCATAGCTACACTAGAGGCCACATCATATACAGCAGGGCTATTTAACCCTGCATGTTTTAGATCTCTCCCTGCTCCAACACACCTGATTCAAGGTTGTTAGAAGCCTGATAACGACCTGTTCATTTGAATCAGGTGTGTCGGAGCAGGGAGAGATCTAAAACATGCCGGGGTGCGGCCCTCCAGGACCGGAGTTGAATAGCCCTGATCTACAGTAATGCCATGTGTCACAATTCAAACGGGATAAAATGCCATGTGTCACAATTCAAACGGGATAAAAAAAAAAATTCTCGCCGTTGACCACACAGGATGTTTTCAAACTAAGGTCCTATAATGCGGAAGTGACTTAAGCTTTCTATACATTCTGGAAGGCAAGCTCTCAATCTTTGCCCATACCTCTCACTCTCTCTCCGTGGCCTCCTGAGGTCAGCGAAACACTGCCAGTTTCAGTCAGGGCAGAAGGAGCTGTTGTACAAAAGCCTATTAGACCTGGCAGATATACATGTATGTCTTGTGAATGGTGCACTGAATGTATATCATTTAAAAGGTAGCCTAATCTATAGGCTATGTAACCGGAGTCCATCCCGACCAGGAACTTGAGCTCTCCCATGCAAGAGCGGACGCTATCTTATGCTAAACCCTAATGGGCTCTGGCGTACTTTGTTAGAGCCTCCTTTGAGGTGTCGGAGAGTGAGGTATACATGTATCTGCCCTGCGCTAACCAGCTAACCAGCGGTACATATACTGTACAGAAACCAATGTATTTTCAAACGGCACTGGGGTATTTCCATTTTTTCATGTTATAGACAGCAGAAGTTGCCCCACCACCATTATGTAGCCTACAATTTGATCGTTTAACCCCAATTAAAGTTGAACTTTTATCAGGCCTCAGATAGAACTTTGGCATGATCTGCAATCATTCCATAAAGGGCAATGTTGGCCGTCTTGCATAATCCACTCTCTCAGAAAGAAATGCTG
The DNA here is from genome assembly GCA_025399855.1 of Forbesichthys papilliferus. NCBI lineage: Eukaryota > Metazoa > Chordata > Actinopteri > Percopsiformes > Amblyopsidae > Forbesichthys > Forbesichthys papilliferus. The sequence goes on along the minus strand of JAODOY010000393.1, from coordinate 34,972 downwards.
CATTATGGGTTATTGTGACTGTGTTCCTGCCCGGCGGTGAGTAGCGAGCTCCCACGACAACAGACTCCGATACAAAGTCTCTTGTTTACGTCTCGCTCTATCAGTGAGCGTGCTGCTGCTTTGCTACTGATGTTCCACCTGCCAGTGTCACAAGCGTCGGCACTATCCCCGGGCTCGCAATACTGACCCCAGGTTTCCCTCTGAGCTTTCTCACATCTTCCACAAGCTGTAAACATCCTCCTCCCGTCTGCTACTTGAATGCATTACTGAACCGAAATAGCGTCATCTTGTTAGCACCACGGGGGCCTGCAGAGACCCCGGGCACACAAAACAAGCTAACGTGTGCCTCCTGCAAACACACACTCGCCCACATGGTTACATAGAGTCTAAAGCCTCGGTGTGCCCAAAAACAGAAGGAGCGACTTCTTTTTCCCCCTCCTTTCAGCAAACATGGAGTCACAATAGCCTCGTTTCTATTGAAGGGGTTGACGTGTGAAGGGCGTCCTGAAAATACAATGGTATCTAATAAACAATCTATCTAATCTATCTATCAGATGATTCTCGTGGCTAACCTTCATCTCCCAGGGCTTTTCATTATTCATCTTCTTTTGCCATCCGGTGTAATAACCAGAGGAGCATGCATAATTAAGTATACGTCAGGATTTATGTTATTGTTGTGTAAAAACTGTTTTATGTGCAGCCTATAATGGGCTGCTGCCTCGTCAGTTTATTTAGTTTCTAGTAGCATTAAGATGTGTATTTGCTCATGTTAATAGTGATAATGTGTGTGTGATAATATTGATGCATGGATTTCAACAAGATATCCGTCGTCAAATTTATCTTGCGTCAGAACACAAAGCTGGCAATCTGTATAGGCTAGAGATGAGCTACAATGAAAGCCTGTGGAAGTACATTAGAAACACTGTAGATTTAATTCAAGATCAAATGAACCATGTCATCATCGTGGGGACTAAAGGTACAGCATAGTCAGCGAATGTAAGATGATCTATGATTATTTTTAGCTGCCCGTTCTGTGTGCGTACATAAAAAATAATCTGGTGTTACTACACAGCCCTGGCTCTGTAAATAGGAACACAAACAAAACAGGTGCAGGCCAAAACTCATAAGCTTCTGAGGGAGCACGGCTTATGTTTTGATCAAGTGATTGAATCACTGACTATACCTTTAAAGTATGGAACATTAATTGTGAGAAAGCAAAAGATATGACCACTCCAAAAAAACACTAATCAGTCCTGATACAAACAGCCGGAAATGAACCCCATCTCTCTGATGCTTAAAATCAGGGTTCCCCAACCCTGGTCCTCGGGGACCGCTGCCCTGCATGTTTTAGATGTCTCCCTGCTCCAACACAGCTGATTCAAATGAATGGGTCGTTGCAAACCTGATAACAAGCCATTCATTTGAATCAGCTGATATGGTGGTCAGATGCAGTGTATTGTAATGACCTCAAACTGACATGTTGATTGTGTTATATACTGTGTAAGCTTAGTCTACCAGCATTATTGTGTTGTCACAAAGCGTCCAGTTATAATGGACGGATAGGTGACCAAGAACCATCTTCTATTTACTGTATTAGAAAACAAGGTTTCTCATTTTTGTATACGTATACAAAAACAATATATGGGCTAGTGATAAACAAAGCCCGGAAGGATAGCAAAATCGTATCAAAATATAATATGTGGCTTTTAAGCGTTCACTTTATTTTTGTAACTGTTAACTTTTATCAACTTTTCTATTCAGTTAAAAGTCAGACCATCTGCACCATTTGATAACTGGCACAAAGACATAAACATTGTTTTAGATCCCACATTGCTATACATCTTGTGAAACAGATAATGCTTCAACAACTGACCGCACTGTCCAATACAGACAGCAACTCTGTACAACAACAACTATTCACAACGGTAGCTCTTTGCGACTAGGCAATAGGGCTCATGGGAAATTAAGTCCAGGAAACACTATCGCTTTCACAGAACTCATCGTATAACTTTAATTAAATTTCTGTATTGTGTATATAAAAACCTTCCATTACACAATTGACAAGTCACTTGACATTGCTCTGGTTTACAGTGAACACATAACACTGGCGGCCATTTTAGTATATATTAGCTTATTTACACCGTCATCATGCTTCACTCTGTTCAGGTACATTTATTTATAGTTTCACTCTGGGCTGCATTCTCTGGGGACAGCATACACCTTAACACAAATACATTAGAGAAATTTGCCTTTGGGTTTCTGCCAATACCTGTCAATTGTGAAGTACAAAACAGCATTTTAAATTAATTCTGCTGTAGTTACCTTAAAACACACTTTAAAGTGGTTCTATATACATTTTTGCCACTCGTTGTCACATTAGGCGCACCAGCATCTCAGACCATAACAAATGCTTTGTGAGCCACGCACATGCGCTAACATGCACACATGGCAGCCTGGTTATCCTGGCATGAATTCCAGGCTGGTTCATACTGGATAGTGCTGGTGTAGCAACACAGGCTGGTTCATACTGGTTAGTGCTGGGGTAGTGCTGGTTTATCTGGTATACCAGCACACCAGCATGGGATGCTGGTACACCAGCAAACCAGCATTCCATGCTGGTTCTAGCATGCAAAACATACCTTATGCTGGTGACCAGAAATGCTGTATTTTTTAGCAGGGATATGTCAATTATTAATATTACAACACACAGAGATGGAGTGTGATGTAGAGGACTGCATTGGGATTGGGATCTGGCAGGTCCCAGGGGGCCCAACACAAATTGTGGTGGTGGTTTGAACTTACTGGGGAGTGGGTGGTCAAAAAATTTACTGCGGGTCACAGGATCCCACGGATTTCCAGTGAATGGGGCCCCGCTGATCCATAAAATGTTTTAACTTGTCAAAAGGAGTTCAAGTACCTCGGGGTCTTGTTCACAAGTGAGGGGACATTGGAGCGGGAGATTGGCCAGAGAATCGGAGGAGCGGGAGCGGTATTGCAATCACTTTACCGCACCGTTGTGCCGAAAAGAAAGCTGAGGCGAAAGGCAAAGCTCTCGATCTACCGGGCAATTTTCGTTCCTACCCTCACCTATGGCGCAATAAATTTGTCCGTAATGCTTGGGAGTCTACGTGTAAAAGCTTGCTCATTGTTGCCGTGGCAACCACATGAACACAAGAACTGTGTTAGAAGTATTATCTGTACCATACTACTGGAGACACACTCCAGTGGTACGGTAGAGATAATACTCGTAGCCTACGTAGCGCTACAGCAGTGTGCAAAAACTAAGCGAAACGTTAAGAAACTAAATGTTTGCGGGTGCGGGCGTGATTGGAACATGCACGTTGCGAGAGCAAACAATCTGGTATTAAGATACCAATCCCGTGCAGGGCTCTAGTGTGATTTAATTATCCGCTCTGGACGCAATTATTCCACTATATCTTTACATGGAAAATAGTTATTAGCTGGCTGTTATGTTCATGTTTCAAATGTTGTATAAAGCTAAACCTTTAGCTTCAGCCGTGTTTGTTTAAGGGATACATGCATGTTGGAAAGGCAGGTACGGGCACACTGAACATCTCGTACTGTATTTCACTACAGAATACAGATGTATTCATACTCCCTGCTGCTGGTTCTGTATCATGGGCTACCTGGCTGTGGGTCACCCCTTGTCCTTCGGTCAGCAGCTGAAAGAGCCACCTTGGGTGGGCCCACAATCCTTTTGTTAGAGTTTATTTTCGATTCAGTACCTCTAAATGTATCAAACCATTGTATTTAGTTTTTTTTACTGGTGTTCAGTGGGGCTACCACTGGCACATTGTGTCAGATTTGAGTACAGCCCGAAACATTGCTACGCAATTAATATTTGGTAGGATCCATCCCTTAATGTCAATGTTTGACATTCATATCAAGAGCTCTTTTGCCTGCATCGATCAGCTTTGCTAATGCTATGCTCGCATTGGTAACTCAATTCATTTGCTAACCAATTTGATTCACGACCACTGTTGAGCACAATGGTACAACTATATTAAAATTGTGTTTGAAGGTTTTTTTTCCCAGCACTAATTCAAAAGCATAATCTTAATACGTAACTCATATGTGGAGCTGTTTATCTCTTTAATAAAACAGTGGAATATCACCCTAGATGTGCCTTAATTCACCTTATTCAGTACCTTAAGTCCCTGCAGCAGGTCAGGTAGCAATTTGTTTTCTGCTCTTCAGAGCCAGACAAACTTTGCCTCTCAGCAAAGTGCTTTCTTTACCTTCACTCACATTTACTGTTGTTGTTGTTGTTGTGGCTGGATACGCTCTTCTAATCTGTTATTTGTCATTTCCAATAGAGCTGTTTATTTAGGCTGTACTTACTTGGGGACAAGCCTTTTATTGACAACATATGTCATATAGGCTTTGTCAAGATTGGCGTGAACCCTGCCATTTGCCCTTGTCTAGCTTTACCATTGGCTCCTGTTCACTACGGTTTGTGCACGATGCTTTCTGCTATTGCCTTCACCATTCCTGCCTCATGTTCTTTTCCTTCTTGAAGATGTTCTCTCGCCTGCTTCTGTAGCTGAGACCTGTGCGATATTATGGGTCGGTGAGGGAGGGGATACAGTGTTCTCGGAGTCGGGTATGGAAGACCGTGGACCAGTATTTTCCCTTCTAATGAGTTCAGGATCTGTTTAAGATTAATGAACAAAAACCTCCCAGAGATTTTAATTAGAAAGGATGATGAGCACGGAGAAAGAGCGAAATAAAAATAATGCAAGTGTTAATTATTCATGAATGCATTTAACCAAACAAATCTCACGCAGAGGACATGGGCTCTTGCCTGAATGGAGAGAGGGTTACACTATGATTTTTATATCTGAATAAATCAGCAAGTGAGGTGTGAGAGACAGGTAAGGGTCTTTTTTGCGTATGACGTTTCGCTGTGGATGTGATATAAGACAGGGGTGGGGGGGGTAGCGGGGGGCTGGCTCGCAGGTACTCAAGAACTGTCGCTATGAAAACTTGTTTTATTAAAACGTACAGTGCTCCTCGACTGTTATATTGTTACAGCTCCCCCCAGAACCCAGAGAAGTTTTCGGAGGAGTTCACTGCTCCAGTTTGAAAACACAACTGTCCACTGGGGTACCCGGTGGTGGTTGACCATAGCAACGCGGTTGTAGGAGGGGGAGTAGAGGGAGGGGCCGTACCCAGCACTTGGCAGAAGGAGGGGCGTGTGGTTATTTTCAACCAATGTTTTGGTAATGCCACTTTCAACCTGAAGGGTTGTGAAGGGATGTGAGGGATATTGTTTTGATTTGAGTTGGAAGTTAGCAAGCATTCTAACCCTGCCTTTAAAGGGTAAGATAATTGTAAGCTAATATGCATTGTTGTTGTGGCGAACGCCGCTCACAACAACAATGTCCTAGCCTTTGCAACGCGTTTCCAATGTGTGAGGCGGAGCTTCTGAGAGAGCACCCTATGGCTTTGCAGGGAGAGGTGTTGATGTTTTGATTTAAGTTTGAAGTTAGCAAGCGTTCTCTAGAACACTTGCTAATTTCGAGCTCAAATCAAAACAATATTCCTCCACAGCACTGCCTCACACATTGATACTCATTGTGAAGCGAAGCATAGTACTATATGGCTTTGTTGTTGTGAGCGGTGTAGGCATTGTGAAAGGAACGCAATGCATTATACTGTATATTTCACGTATGCATACTTTGTGTGCACGTGTGCATAGCTCTATCCCATCTCCTTTGCTATGCACGTCTGGAAGATGGAAGAAGCAAGGGGATGTTATGTGACACGAAGACCATGAAGCCATGCAGCTGTGGCGTGCAAAATTTACGACGGTGTCCAAAGCAATCAAGCATCCAATCAGGTGCAGGGCTTTCACGGTACTTATGAGTTCTGCTGAAAAGGGAAGAGGTACGTTTTGGTGGAGAGACAGGTTGGTGGGGTGGGTGGGAGTTTAAGTGCCTTTCCTGTCATCGTATATTCACTAGCAAGGGAAACCTGCACTGAAATGGCAGTTAACCCCCCCCCCCACACACACACACAGACACACACACACACACACACACAATCACATTGAAAGCATTGAAGCTACAACTACAGTTTGATGGTTTATACATAAAACCCCAGTGCATGTTGGATACTGAAATGACCGTTAAGTAGTAGAGGAGCTGTAGAGAAGCCTGTCTTTGTTAGGGAGTCATTTACAGGTGCACTCATCCATTGGGATATACTGAAGCACATCTAGTGTAGAATAGAGTAGTCTCTTGGCCAAACAAGTATTTTTTTCACCACTGTCGCACACATGAACACAAGTGAATGTTCTCCTGTGGAGCCGATAGCTCACATCGTTTGTCAAATGAAGATGTAACTTTTAACTGACAAACGTCTACCACTTGCACCTCGATGTTTTCCTTTGTTACCTGGCTACAAAATATAATTGTTAGTTTTCACTCCTTTTTGTTCGGCTATGTGAAATAGACTTGTATCTGAAAGGCATGTTGTCTTTGTGTTTAAAATCTGCGCCACAGATAACTAGCGATGCCAACAGAATTATCAATCGTTTACTGTCTAGACTCCAACACCAGCTACAACCAAGTCGACATTACACTTGCACTGAGGAATTAGTTGGGAAACTTAATGACATGATTGGCTGTTTGCAGGACTTGAAAATCTGTTGAATAACTGCTTAAAATACAGGGAAAAACTGAAATTAGTAAATAAAGCACTGCTCTAGTGTTGCATTGGAATTATGGATGCAGACTTCTGAGTGCTAACAGCCAATGAAAATGGACATCTTCACTTTCAGGGGTATCTATGTATCAGACGTTCAGCACAGAGTCAGGGTTGCTAACTTAGCGACTTTGTCGCTATATTTATCGACTTTTCAGACCCCTCTAGCGACTCTTTTTCAAAAAAGCGACTAGCGACAAATCTAGCGACTTTTTCTGGTGTTACTGGTGACTTTTGGAGACTCTGACGTGAAAGCACGTATCGTTCTTACTCTGGTCCTCCAGCAGCAGGTGTTGCCGTGGGCCCCTCCCCCGTCCCACCGCAGTCACAGGCGGCCCAGCTCTCCCGCAGCAGTCCCTCTCAGCGCTGCAGTCAGACCCAGGCATGTTCACCCTCCGCGTCCACACTGCAAATGAACCGCGCATGCGCCGCGATTAATGCCGCTGTCTGATCCCGCCGCCTTTAAAATGTTCATGTTTTACTGTGACTTGTAGGCTCCGTACCGTAAGTGGCCCATACGGTTTAAAAAAGAAAAAGTGCCATAGTGTCTCTATGGTTAATTTTGCTGGTCCCAAGCCCGGATAAAGGAGGAGGGTTGGAATTGTAATATAAAAAAACAAACACGAATCGACAGAATAAAGTAGTTCTATATATTTCGGGTGTTTTTACTCACTTTTTAACGTCACACGACGTTCTTCCTCTCCCACAGCGTCATTCACAATGACATGCACATCTCATGGCATTTAGCGACTTTTAGCACAGCCAATAGCTACTTTCCTTGCTGAGGAGTTGGCATCACTGCACAGCGTTGCATGTGTGACGTGCTGCTAATGGACGGAAGAGGCTGGGACCAACATTTAGCTAACTCCACCTTTTAAGGTATGAGAAGGTTAATGTGAATTTACATTCTTATGATATTCATATTAAATTAATGGCATGTGCAGTCTGCCCTTCTCTGTGATAGAGACGACGTTAAACACATCACCGCTGGTCTGGGGTCAGAGCAGCACGACGCCCCTTATCGGACCTGTTAATCTACTTAATGGATGCAGTAATGAGGAGATGAGAACAATGGCCCAGCATATGTGCTGTGGAGACAGGCAGGGGACCTGTCAGATGCCAAGAGCTCAATCTATCAGATGCTAAAAGCAGCACCTCTATACTTCCATCCATCATCCGTTAGCATTTTTAATAATTAATATACTGTCTTATTAAATATTTAGTTGCCATGTTTACTTTAAAGCTGCATAAGTTTATTTTTTTTAATGGTAAAACATTCATTTTTAATTGTTATCTGGTATTGCAATTGTTCTTACCAAGACCTAGTGACAGGAAATATAACATGCGTTATTGCTCCCTTGGAGAAAGCTAAAGGTATACTGCATTTATTTATTTATTTATTTAGGTATTGCCAAATAAATGTATATTTCATTAATGTATTTATTTATTAAATTTGTACAAAACTAACTTGTCCTTTACTGACCTTGTTTATATTTTTGAACTGTTTTTATCGCGTATGTATTGTGTCAAGTGATTGGAGGTTGTACATGTGTGGATGAATGATGCAAGCTGCAAATTAATTGCTCATTTTTGGGATCAATAAAGTTTTCTTCTTTTTCTTCCAGTCGACTTAAGGCCATTGCACACTGCACGCGGAGCATTTCCGGAGCATTTCCGCTTTGGATCCGCTCCCATCTCTTTGCACACTGCAAGCGAGGCCGACGCTGCTCGCTGAGCCAAGGCGGGGCCCGGTGTTTGGCCCTCGATTGGGTCCCCTTGATACTATTGAGCATATTACACTTCACTTCCAGAATGTTTTGTGTCGATATATTTTTAGATTTAACAACATTGTGTTTGACAATTAACTATATTAAATGTCAGTTATATTCACTCCTAAAATGCTGCCTACTCAAAAGTGCAGTGCTATATTTACTAATTTCTGTTGTTACATTTATTTTAAGCAGTAACCGTAGTCTACTTATCTAGTCAGTAACTAGCAGGAAGGAGAAATGTGCACCTTTCGGAAACTATTGTAGACAGACCACTCAACCAGTTCATTTGAACTGAGACTCCTAGCCAATCCCAATAACACATTAGATTAGACCGCAGGTGAATACAATTATTTAGGGTCATTATATTATATTATCTTAAATTACGTTGGGTGAACGTTACTACACCCAGCAATATTAAAGATATAGAAGCAGGTTATTAGTAGTAATAACAGCCATAAAAGTTATGAAAAATATATGTCAGTATGACAGCCATGGCCTTCGACACAGCAGTAGCACCTGGAAAATGGATATAAAAATAATTACACGGAAGCCATTCAAATAAATATGAAGATGAGTGTGAATTTACACGAGGAATTCAGCAAGTGGAAATATGTAATGATAATTGCTGATACCACTATAGTTTCTATGATCCTGTCTGCCATTAGATCTCACAGTAGTGCACCAGCATCTGCCTAGAAAGTCACTGTGCCATGCTACCCCTCCAGTTAAAGGTGTAGTAAGTGATGCTGCAAAATTGTTGATAGATTAGCCTACGATAGGTTATAAAACCTGCCTTAAAATATGATGTATATGAATTCAAGTACACCATGTTGCAGATGCTTTTGTCAAAAGTGACAAAGTAAATTAAATTACTTATTGAATGGTTTTATTATTAATTATTTAATACATTAATTGATTAATGAAATGCAGGCAGGGACCAAACATACGATCAACTGCCCCAACCACTAGACCAGCGATTCTCAACTGGTGGGTCTCAACTTAAAAGTTATATTGCGAAACCTGCTTTGGCTCCATCAAAAAGCCTATCTTATATTTGTATCAACCTTCGAATGTTGTGCTTTTATGTTGAAAGTTAAGACCTACCTGCTAGTGATTTTGTGTACAGAAGCCATAGTCAGTTGTTGGGTGTCTTGCTCAGGGACAGGGTTTGAACCAGCAACTTCAGGATCACGCCACCCTGCTCACTGCACCACTGTTGCCTGAGAGTAGGGGTGCATGATATTGACAAAATGTGATATTTATCTTGACATTTGCAATATCAATATTGATTTAGATATTTTTGAATGTAATTAGAAACAAAAGTTAGAGGAAAATGCATCAAATTAGAGCATATTTTCAACATATTGGACTGGTGCAACAAGTAATTCCAAGCTACTGAGGAGGCATTTTTCCTGCTTCCTCTTCAGTCTGCGTTGTAATCATTGTCTTCCTCAAGCACACATCTTCTTTGCCATCTAAGTCAAATGCAAGTGAGCCACAAAATAAACTGAATCTTGCATACTTTCTGCAACAAGATGTGATATCGTGATAACGATATTGAGTCAATATATTGTGAACCCCTACCCGAGAGGTTATGGCTCAAGAACCAGAGACAAATGTGGGTCCTTATGTCAGACCTGTGGTTCTGGTCTAGAGACTACCCTGTTTCGTAAGTGTACGGTGTGTAGTATTAGGGGAAAACGTGCAGTAGAAAATTCTTCCAATTAGTATTCAACTACATTTTTGTACATTAGTGTCAGCAAGGGAAGCTTTTAAGTCATTACTACAGAGGTGTATTCAAACAAATGACGTAAGGCTAGAACGTGTCTTTGGAATAGCATGAGAATGCAATAGCACCTGAAAATATTGCTGTAGATCTCTGATTCCATGCACGCTAAATACTTGCATGCACACGTTTCTCTCCCGTGACAATTGTACGTTTTCCCGAGGATGTAATTAATTAGGAGCAGCTGTTCTAATAATGTCAACATCTACAGTAAGTGCTTCATACCCCGCATTATAATCATCTTTAATATTCCAGCCATATCTCCCCAATTCAATTTTTTCTCCACCCTCCAGACCCCCCCTTCCCCCCTACATTGCCAGACCAAGGCCCCAAACAACAACAGGATGAACAACTGTGCCTTTGTGAGATCCCACTTCCTCACAAGGAGATAAGATTGCACTGATTAAAGCAATTACTTCCGGCTGACATATCAATTAATCTGCTTTATGGTGTATACGGGTCTGCAGTGCCAGGGTGAATGAATCTCATATTATTATTATAATAAATTTAATAATTTAGTTTTGTCAGTCTCCTTTTTACTCGCTCCTATCTAGAACTTTCTGTATACTGCTGACTGTTGCGGTCTCGTGGCTGTCATTCTCCTTTCCCCTTTCTCTCTCTCTCTGATGTTTTCACCATGCCTTCCATCATGAAACAATGACACATCTGTGTAGTTTTATGATAAGAATGCAAATACAAGTATTCAGATTTGTTTGTGCATTGGAAAACGTTTGTTTTTTACAATTATGTGACGTCCTCAGAACCATATGTTCCTGTCAGTTTGAACTTATCACGTTCATTTGTGCATCAACAAACATAACTATATTTGTGCTTCATTATTAAGTTTTATTGAGATTGAATGGGTCTATGGGTCTATAAGCTCAATGCACTGAGCTACAATAGCTAAAGACCTTCTTTTAGTTATGAGTTTTACATAACTTTAGATGGGACCATTTTCAATGTTGGTTCTGACCAACATTTCATTAATGAGAACCCTTGCTCTGACAGGGAGAAAGTTGTCCCTTGGATTGTTCATAAGGATCAATCAACTTTCAGATACACATTTGACAGACTGAATAAGTTGACAACATTAACCTTTTGGCAATATTCACATGGCAAAGCGCAGGGTTTTACCCACTGTGCAAGACTTCATTCAACTGTGAACGTAATGACAACAAAGAGTACCTATACAGACAAATTATCCATTATCTTTATTTATTATTCCTGTAGAAGCCTGTTTTCAGTAAAGCTGTAGAAGGCTTTGCTTATCAAACGTGCTGGAATTTGTTTCATTGATCAGCATCATGTTTTTTGTCAACTATTCTATTTTACATGTAAATTTACAATTACAGCATTAAGCATATCGCTGTTAAGTCATACACCAACTACCGTAAGCAAACATGTTAGAATAAGCATGTCATAAATGCTAATTTAGCTATCAATTTACATATCTAATCCTCAACATACTTTCTAACAACCTATATTCCATCTGAATCTTCTGAGGTGATCTAAGGCAGAATATTGTCAAAGAGAACTTTAGTCAACGTAAGTGTTTTGAGGTAGAGAGATCCGTTTGCCGAAGTTTGTTACAGTAATAACAGCAGTGTTTCTCAGTAGATGCTGCTCGTTCATTGATGTGTCAGGGATTGTCACGAGTGTCCGGGTCCGGACAAATTGGCTTATCTGTAAAACACGCGTCCTCCTATTTACGTCGCGCTTGATTGAAGAGAATTTTTAAAAATAGAAAAAAGCGACATTTCAAATTACGTTCGTTAGATGTTTCGATTACTTTTCGGTTAATCGTCCGGCCCTACTATAAGTTTGGTACGGTTTAAACTGTGTTTATTGATCCGTAGAGGGCTAAATCCTCGTGGTCTTCCTCCTGCAGTCAGTGGTGCAGCAGGTTGTGTTCGATCCGGGGCCGCTGGAAGAACCACACACAAAAGACGGTGTCAAAAATAAGTAATCCACAGTTGTCTGTAAGCTATAGCCAGTCCGGGGTCGAGTAGTCATAAGTCATGGAGAGAGCAGACCACTAACCTCCCCACTTGCGCTCTCCTGGACCTCTTGTGGCTTCCTTCTTTACTTCCACTTTCTGGGGAATCATTTGATGAGGTAACCAGCCACACTAATAAGGTTCCTCCACTGAGCAAGGTAGCCGAGGGGTGGGGGGGGGGGGAAGAAATATCGTCTCTTTAAAAAAACGATTTAAGGTGTCAAAGGTGGTAACAAATGGCCGAGGGTTAGCTGTGTGTACAGTACACAGTGAATCTGGAATCTAAGAGAAGACTTCCACTGCATAGGACACACACACACACACACACACACACACACACACACACACACCACACACACACACACACACACACACACACACACACACACACACACACACACACAGCACATACAGTTCACGCAGGCAAAAGTATTATTTGATGCAACTCGTGCACTCAATCTGCTGATCTGTTGTACGGACAGATGCGCTTTGGAAAAGAGGAAATGGTGCCTTAGGCAAAGCTGTCAAAGAAACAACTCACTTGGGCATAGTACAAAGAGAGCTGGAACAACATAGCTCATATTACTATATCACTGTCAGATGATGGCTTTATACTGATTGCTACATTATCCGCATATTACAGGAAGGCTGTACAACACAGGTGTTAACATGAGAAACATTTAAAGATTTGTGTTCAGTGAGATATCAGACTAAATGCTTTAATACATGTGAGTAACGGTTTGAATGTCTGAGTGCAGAAATGCTCAGATATTATAGTCACCTATTGCAAGCTAATTGTAAGATAATACCATTTTTTTTTCAAATTGACCAAATATGTCCTCGCATTCCGCTAGTTTACTGTTCTTTCAACACCGCTCACAACAATAATGCCCTTGCTTTGCAATGTGTTTCAATGTGTGGGGTGTAGCTTTTGAGGAAATATATTTTTATTTAAGCTAGAAGTTAGCAAGCGTTTTAGAGAATGACTAACACCGTCTTTAAATACTAATATGAGAGAGTGTTGTGAGACAGCAAATGGCTGCTTGGATAGTATGGATTGCTGTTTTCCATCATTAGCTGCGTTTACATGGACCCTATATATTTCGGAAATTGGGTTAATTAAAAGTAGCCTTGCGAGTAGGGTTGGCATTGCACAATCCAGATTTTTCAGTCCCGATACCGATACAGATACCGGCACTTTGTATTGAGTACCGATCTGATTCCAGTGTTAAATTAAGTTTAAAATGACATTGCAAAGTAAATTACAGACAATCGCTATTTTAGGATTTCGATGCATTTTAGAAACCTGCTGCTGATAGTTTAGCCTGGGTAGGTTAGACATGACTGGGGCTTGACAGTAGACCTATGCATGTAAATTAATTGAATTGAATCAGCCCCATGGATCGGTTAGAACTGTCCAAGTGTCACCGATACCGATCCAGCTATTTAAGTCAGTATCGGACCGATTTCTGATCTCAGTATCATCTCGGTGCTCTCCCTACTTCCCTACTAATTCACGATTTCAATCGGCATAATAGCAACTGTAAAATAATCCACATTTTGTCAAATTCACCACATATCTCCTCACTGTCTTACCCTTCTGTGTGCATGAAAATGATCAGGTGCTTCTACACAGCCCTGGCTCCGTTAACAGAACACAAACAAAGTGGCTCTCAACAACAAAGCATGTATTGTCTTCGCTTGCATTTCAACGCAGAGGGATATTGTTTTGATTTGAGCTCATAGTTAGCAAGCATTCTCAAAATGCCGCCTCAAATGAATGCTGCCCAAAGCAACTGCCTAATCTTGCCTAATGGGCGGGCATTTATTGTATGTTGACGCGTCATGGGCTGGACACTCAACTAGGGCACGTTCCATCTGGAAAGGGTGTGTACCATTTGCTCCTGTGTCCTGGTTTAACAACACGTTTCCTTGAAATGGTGTGAAATAGTGTCAGAAGCTCCGCCCCACACATTGGAAATGCATTGCGAAGGCTGTGATAGTGTTGTTGTGTGTGATTATTTCTTTCAGCATGCACAGATAATGGTATGATAGCGGACCGCAAGGAAATATTTTGTGAATTGACAAAATGTGGATTAATTTGACTGATTTAACTAGTTCTCTCAGTGGTGCCTGTAAACAACAGGGTGTTCAATTCTCTGCCGTTTCCTTTGAAATAAATGTTTTGCTCTATTTTTGCCATGGTGTCTCTTCTTCTTCCCTCGAGCTGAAATATGAGATCAATGCTTCCACCATTTGGCTCTTATGGTTATGGTTCTGAAAACGGCAGTTGAACCAGGTCAAATGGGTCACAACCCCACTCAGTCTTCTGTTATGTTGAACGTAATTAAATCCATAACTCCTCTCCTGTGTGACAGTCTCTCCGTCGACGCCCAAACGTAGTGCACCTTTAGTGGTATACAAGCTGCTAATCTCCCCTTGCAGGCAGTGCATTACTCCTGTCGTGTTTTGGGCCGTGATGTCTTCTCTCTGGAGATGGAACGGCCCAGCCCAACTGAAACACTGCAGGGAGACATACCATAAACTATTGAAGAGCATAAACAAAGACACATTGTGCCCTGTGTGAAGTGATAAGGCTTGCGGGATACTAACTTCCGTTAAATCACGCTTAAAAGCCTGATTTTATAGACTGCCTAGCGGTTGAGAATGTGTTTATCTTAAGTGATCCTTGTATTTATTAGTGTTTGTTTGTGTTTGCTTGCGTTTGTTCTCGCTCGCTCTTATTTGAATGCATTATATACTTGTTGTTTTAACTGAACTGAACGTTTTGATTCTAACAGTCAAAGCACTTGTAAATCCCGGTGCAATAAACTCAATTCTGATATATGAACTGTAGCTACAAGAGCAGATTGTAGCAGAACATAGCAGAACAAATGTAGGGCCCACATTTTCTTGTCTCTCTAGGTGTGTGTGTGTGTGTGTTACAGGCACTACACACTTGCATTTTGCAATATCGCCTGCTCACGCTTGCATCGCCATATGGACGCTTGTGGGCGTGCCCTTTGTTATCATGCATTGGCTTTGTTTTTAATCCAGTGTTTTAAAAGTATGCATACAAGACGCGTCTGTTTACATGTGAAATCAATAACAGAGGAGTGATGTGCAGTAATAACTTAGCTTTGGGCTAGAACATATGATCGTTTATTTACAGTCGCCACCAACACCGACAATCTCTCTCCGACACATTTAGCCACGCATGCTTTTAACGTTTGTGTCCACATACACATTTAGAGATACATCATATAGCTCCGGCTATGAATTTACAGCTAAATATATTCTCCTCCATCCCCGGAAGACGTAAACAAAGAACGGACATCTCTATCTCCTGAACAAAACATTCAAGTTTGCATTAGTTCGCTCGTTTTGTTTTATTTCCAACTTCAGGGTACGGTCACACATACGCAAAAGAAAAACTGGGCAGGCAATTCATGTCTTGCCGTGCGGAATGTGGGCAGTGCAGGCTGGCTGACGCACACGGAACACCGTTTCCTGGTTTTGTAGTTTGTATGATGTGTGTACAGTAGGGGACGGTTATCACGGGGAACATTGTACAACAATACGGGCTGGTGAGACGTTTTTCTATATTTAGACACTGGGGAAGCTTAAAGAAACTCCACATCTGCAGTCTCGCTTGAGAATTACAGCCCTGTGTGGTCAACCTCACACGCACACTTTCAAAGTTCAGCTGTGTTCAGTGTGTTGAACTCTAGACAGATGCGATTTTTGCTTCGCCACAAGAAGCAAAAGTTTCATTCGCTCCTTTGCTCGAATAGAATGGAAGTGAATGGGAGGCGAAAAAATTGGCAGCTGTCAATGTGTGACTGTACCCTTACACATACGTAGTCAGACACACACTTATATTAAAATGTTTTATTGTAGTTTTCCAATGTAGGGTGTGATTTTTAAACGGCTAGCAGATGCATGCGTGTGTATTGGCACCTGTGCAATGTAGTTGTTTGTCGAGTGTGCGTGTGTGTGTGTGTGTGGACGCATGCAGGACACAGAGAAGCGAGGCAGTACCCACTTCAGCTGTAAACACAGCATGTCTGCGTCTATAGAAACTGCATTACGGGCGCACTCCAGCAGATCAAGTACAGTACAGACCTGAGCTAAGCATTCAATTGGCCTGCTCGCGGAGAGAATCAGGCCCGGGATTTCTATAAGCTTTGGATGGTAATAAAGAATTCATCCCAACCCCCCCACTTGCATAATGCAATACTTACAAAGCCTGCTTCAAAACCCCAATCTCCAGTTACCTCCACCAGACAGCCAAAGCAAATTACCACGTATCATAATACCGCACAGACTGACAGGGTTTAAACAGCTAAATAAATACAGATATTAGCCTGCAGTACTGTATCAATGTTATTGCTTTGAGTGACTATACAGTATGGAGAAAAATGCAGTTTTACACGTTCACACAAAAATATGGCCAACTTTAATATCTGGATTTCACAAGAATATTGGCTGATGTACCTTTGGTGTATTGAAATAAAAGGAAGTCCTTACTGCATTGATACATTACAATTAGAAGAAGAAACTCTCAAACAGGTACAGTATGACAACATGATGTCGTGAGTTTGAGTCAAGTTTTGTTTATCTTCATATTCTGTCATTGTCAGTAATTGGTTTACTTTGAACGCATCAACTAAAATTATGAAAGTGTTAAAAAGAACCCCTCTACATTACTACGTGAGTGAAGAGCCTATAAGAACAAGCAAAATCATACATAACTGACTGTTATATAAGTGTCAATATTTCTTGATAAGGGGCTTTTAAAATAAACATATTCTATTGGCAAATGTGATTCATTGACACATACACACCTACCCCCAGTATAATGCGTCTAGACCACAAACAAATTATATGAAATGTTGATTAATGCACACATTGGAAGAATTTACCAGCCAATCACGGGTGGGGGTAGGTGCACACAGCACCATCTAAACTCTTCATTACACATTCATACACATCAATCAATCCAGGCATCTATGCTAGAAATCATTTTTATTGACAAGCATGTTCCTCCTGCTTTCGTCCACCCGCTCCACTAAATTCTGTTCTGCTAGAAAGCTGGGAATATCTGTTCGAGAGGGATGGACATGACTTGAATACCATCGCAGGGTAAACTATGTGACTGCTTTTACCTTCTCAGCCTACGGCTGGTTTATGTAGATGTGTCTTATGCAATCTTCATGCAAATTACCAAAGACTGTAAGGCTGAAATGGCATGTTTTGACCATCCTGGCAACACAACAGCTGCAGGCATGTAGATATGCGCACACACACACCATGTCGTGACATATAACATAGCTATCATGTGAGCATCCTCCCTGCTATGCAGCATAGAAGAGTAACACTTATGCAACCGCCTGTCCTATAAACCGCTGCATGTAGCTTTTAATCACACAAAAGACATTGCTATTGAATACAGATTATTACAACAGCTTTCTACTAAAAGGTAAAGCAATGCTATATAGTCGCTATATTTAAGAGAAAGCTCAAAATGCCTTATCCCTTCATGCATTACATGCCATTCAAATTTAAGGTAAAGCATAGCAAGCTAACTGTAAGCTAATACCATCCATCCATCCATCTTCTTCCGCTTATCCGGAGTCGGGTCGCGGGGGCAGCAGCTTCAGCAAGCTTCAGCAAACTTCCCTTTCCCGTCTTTGTCAAATTCACCAAATATATATATATATATATATAACATATCCCTGCATTACCATACTGTGCCTGGTGAAAAAATAATCTGATACTAGCTCCGTAAATAGTAACATAAACAAAGTGTCGAACACCGCTCACATGCTTTAAATGCTTCACAATGTGTTTTGATGTGTGGGGCGTCGCCGTGGACGACCGCAGAGGGATATTTTTGTGATTTCAGCTCGAAGTTACAAGCGTTCTCGAGAATGACGAACCCTGCCTATAACAATAGTTACAAAAGTGTGCTTTGCCAACTAGGTTACATAAAGAAACTTCAAAATAACCTAAAAGGCTGGTAATGGTATCTTGAATCACGATGCAAGTTTAAGCGTGCTGTCGACAATTCCAGGTTACGCCCCTTTCACCTGTCAAAACAGCACATTAGCTACAGGAAAATAGACAATTGAAGGAGTTTGTCAGATTCAAACAAAAACTGTGGCCGGTAAATTACGATGCATTACATTCGTAAAGTTAGGTCGAAGACCCAGAGATGCATACAACTTTACTCAGTTAAGTTACGAAGTGGCCGGCTACTGAGTTTACTGACAATATGTGGGAGTTGAATTCACACCAGGTATGGTTAAATTACGGTAGTGCTGTACTCAGCCTGTTAATGTTAATAAAGAGACAATATAAAGTATAGTAGCAAACATGCACGCACACACAAACACAGGCACACTGGCAGCTGTGTAAAGTGACGTTGCAGTGCTAGGCAGTGGGTGTAATGAATCTTGACAGGCGGCGTGTGTAGGAGGCAAGACGCTAATTGAGGTGGAGCCGTTGATTGCCAGCATTCCGGAAAGGAGCTACATGTCGTGATTGACAGGCACCACCGCTGCACACCAACAGGGTTGTGAAGGGTTACATTTAAAATGGATTCAGTTTAGTGTTTTAGATGACAATTTCTCCATTACATTTAATTTCTTTCTTGATTGTGATGGGCAACTTCCGCTGAGGAAACTAAATATTGATGCTGAATGAAATGGTGTACGGAGTATATTTTAGCTTCTTTTAGGTTTTTTTTTGTTCAATGCTTAATGTTTGTGCAATTAACCTCCATTTTATTCTCCACCAAGAGGTGTTGTTCTCTTCGTGTTCCTAAATATTGACACGCCCATATCGCACCCTGAAAAAACCTATATTATAAGTTATATTATTAAGGACAGTAGTTATGACTCACTGCTCGTCAAGATTAATGATACTTGATTTGCAGTTACAGTAGAACATCTTTCTCAGTATCAATATTCAAAAGTATTACAATGTCTCCAGGATGTTGGGAGTTACATACTGTAGGCATGCAACTCTGTGTACACGGCTGGATGTGATTTAAATGATAAAGTTTCTAACGTAAATTGCATTTTATGCTGACTCATTGTATACCTACATAAACATTTCACCATTATTAAAAAGTTTCCTAAAAGTGGTTCTCACTGCATGTGACTGCAACAATAACCTTTATAATAATGTTGAGCTACACCACTGTATAATGGTTTTAAGATACCATTTGTCAGATAAGTGTAATCCCCTAATGTACTTGGTTATTCCCAAACCCGCTGACAACAGACAAGTGCCTCTTGCATTTTAACACCGCTGCTGATGTGGCTTTTCTCATGTGTCCAAACCTGTTGTCAAGTTGATGTGATGCCTCCACATATCTCTTCCCACTCGTGATCTGGAGATCCACAGCTCAACATATTCTGACCCCCATAAGCCTCTGTGTTAAAATCCCTTGCTGGCGGAAGAGGCAGAGTGAAAACTCTTTAACCTCACTTAGTGCAGATCCAGCTACAAGTGCTGCTTCAGCAAAACAGAGAGAGTTGCCACGTGTGCACCGGTAGACATCGGGGCAAACAGAAGAAACCAGAAGTCGGGGGTCAGCAGCTTGGAGATTTGCACGTCACAGAGTGAAGTCATTTAAATGCATGTGGCGCTGCCCGCTTGTAGGTTCAAGGGAATTTGCAGCATTTCGGAGAATAATTAATGTGACGTTTCAGTTCAGAGAGGTGTTAGCATCATCTTAGAAACGGTGTGAGCTGGCTTATGTCTTACCATCTACCAAAGGTCAACGGGTCTAATCGGCCTCGTCAACTCAGAACACAATTACAATTACAAAACACTTGTCCGCCTAGTGTAGATGCTATGAAACGTCTTAGGGAAATATTGATGAACCATCCATGTAACCCTTAAAGGTGTATTCAGGGATGGTAAGCTAATACACTTTTTCTCAAAGTCGTTTAGCTTCCCGTTCTGTGTACACGCTGAAAATATAACATGGTGTTTCTAAACAGCTCCGGGTCTGAGGCCTTTTGTGGTCTTCACATTTTTACCCCGTAGATATGAGACATTCCATTTCTAGAGGAGAAAACCTCTACTCCAGATTGAGGTGTGTTATGGCAATCTGTATTACTGCACATTAACATGTATTGATCTACCCAATTGCCACCAAATCCAGTTAATTTTCTTGTAAAAGAAATGTCTGTACATTTTCATCGCACACATAGCTACAGGCAGCTAACATTACCGTGCTGCCTAGCCTTATACTGTAACAATAATATACTGTAGTATACTTTTCTTTTGGTCAGTTTTGTCAGTTATACATATTAATAACCAGATATTGATTTTCTCCCATCATTCTAGCCAGTAGTACCATTGCTGTTTAACTTATTTGAAGGTCTACCGTGTACAGTAGTATACTGAAGAGCCACAAAAAGTGTAACTGGGTATTTACCTCCAGAGTAAGACTGCAAGCAGTAATTCATCATAGTACCATGTGATATAACTTTCATTACCCCTCCAAGATTGTCTACTGCTTCCAGCCTACTATTTATTCATTTCTTCTGGTATGACCCTCTGTGTAAATGAGCCTAGCCAAATAGCCAAGCATGTCGGAGAGACACGCATTACTACGTTCAGAGGAGCGAAACACATTACAGCACATTCAATGAAATGCCAAGACATTTTAAGCATATCCACATACGTGGTATACAGTGTTTATTTGTTTCCGTTTTTGACTACGTGATCGCAGATACAAACAAACTGTAATGTAGTAACTAGTCTTGGATAATTTTGGTAAATGTTTGGGTTGCGCTGCACAACAGTGCATGGGGTGTAAGGTAGAACACCTTTTTAGTGGTACCTTACACACAGTACACTTAATCTATTCAGATAAAATATCTTATTTCAAGATATCTTACAAGCAAAATTTTACTTGTTTTATTGGCAGATTTATTTACTTATTATTATGAGCAAATATGATCTTGTCTCCATAATTTTTTTACTTATTTTTGAAGAGCCATTTTTTGCAGTGTAGTTACTGCATTTGGAATTACAAGATACTGTATTGTCTTACATTACTTGTTACCAGGGGAACAAATACATTCACTGCGGATAATTGGTCCATTAGTTCACCACTAGAAGAATCCATTGGAAGTAATAGCTGATGTGGTGGGGAGTATCCAATCGGCAGACAACGCAGGCGTCGTTGAGAGATAATTGGCCCGATTAGCCAGGCAGTGAGTCAATGCGGGAAACACTGAGCATGACATGATGAGGGATCAATAGCAGAAAGCAAATGTTAAGTGATTGGCCTGTCTCTAACCGGTGGTCTGGGAAGGCAAACTGGCAGTCTGATTGACAGGCCATCGTGACAAGCTGTCATGACTACAGTAGTCACAACAACCCGTAGGGCAGGAGGTCTTAAACTTGCCTTGGCGTTCAATAAATTGTTTATTTCTCGAAGCAATGAACTTCTTGTATTAGCTTAACGTGTGCGTGTGTGTGTATATATATACTGTATATATATATATATATATATATATATATGTTTATACATATAACATATATGTTTATACATATATACACATAGCCTACATATACAGTATACACTGTATTGATGCAGATATTAAAGGCAGGATCAGTTGTTCAGCTTGCTAACTTTGAGCTCAAATCAAAACAGTATCGCTCCGCTGCCTCACACAATGAGTTGTGAAGCAAAGCGTAGTACTACAGATATGTTGACATGAGATGAGCAGTGTTTGCCACTTTATTTATGTTCCTATTTATTTACGTAGCCAGGGCTGTGTGGTATCAGAATAGTTGTATTATTTTATTTTGTTTTATTATACCACGCACAGGGAACGGTAACCTAGTGAAGTTTATCAGCTTACAACTAGCTTGCACTAGCTAACTATACATTTACTATTCAATTTAATTATTTTCGCAAACCACACCAGGGTTAACAATACATTAAATAAGAAACGTACACAGATAGCCTGCTTGCCCTTGATGGCCATGTTAGTACATTTCCTTGCTTGTACTGGTTAAAGTCACGAGTGTGAGCATTGCGTAGCAACTTAACTTGGGGCTTTTTTCACAGAAGATACATGGGAGAAATGCTTCTGCGGCTGTGCCTGCAAAGCTGCCGGTGTAAACATCAAACTGAAAACTTGTAAACAAGTCATATTTGTTCCACTGCCATTCACCTTTTGGTGTGAAACTGGCAAAATAGCATCTTGCAACCCCTTGGGAGAGTGTGTGTGTGTGGGATGGGGGCAGGGTCTTAAAGAGTTCTAGCCAGCCCACTGCAGCAGCAGAGCCACATTTGTATGCAGTATGTGTGCATGTGTGTGTCTGAAAAAATAGTACTGTACTGTACATGCCATTCACAGACTATTAAAGTAAGCAGTGTGTCAGTCAGACAGGTCTGAGTGGGACCTTTTTTGTTTGTATATAACTTATATGTAGCTTATTAACCCTTTGATATCCATGTGATCATTGTTGCGTGGACCCAGCAGCCAGCATACCATCACATTTCGGGAAAAACCCAACAAGTGTTTTGAGTTGGTTAACACATTTCAGTCCTACATTTTGCACAAAGACTCCTCAATATAAGCCGCTTAGTGTTTTAGCCTAAATGTTGGCATATTAGGTAAAAGGATTTAATCTATACTATCTCTTAAAATGCAAATGTTCTGCTGGCAATGTCCGCATGGCATGCATTTGGGTATGAAAGTCCTCTATAACAGATACTTTGTATGAAAATGCTATTTTTACGCAACTTAATATACTGGTGAAAGTGTAAGGCTTTTTGAGAATAAGATGCCTACTAATGATGTCTAAAATATAGCCTAATTTATTAGATACATTTTTAGGTTTTGAGAAGGCAAGGAGTTGAGAACGTTTTGAGAATGCAAGGAATTATGTCCAGTACTTCTCTGCATGATATTAACAGCTAAATTGTGTGGGAGCAGGCCAATAATTGCCTTATATATAAAGGTGTGGCAATGACCAAGTCTACGGTTGGCCACAGCAGGCCATCCTACCAGAGAATATGTCCGACATACTGGTGTGTATCTCTGTGTGTGTGCGCGCATGCCTGTGTGTCTGACATATTGTACCTGTCAACACTGCGAGGCTTACTTTAGCCCGCGCCGGTGGTTCTGTGCCTTGCTTTCTGGCTCTGTGCCACCAGCCTGTTTGGAGTGAGATTGATTTACAGAGTGTCTCCGTCTGGCTCCTCGGGTCTGCTCCCGCACACCAGACCCGGGACGGACGGGCGGGCGGCGTCGGGAGCCGAATGTGCTTCCGCGGCCATTGCTCATCACGTCCACACCAAGGCTCAGTGGACCTGCTAGTTCTGTTCGGAACGAGCAGCCACAGCCCACAGATTTAGGGAAGTATCTAGGGGCGCTAGTAGTAGCTCCAAACACACCCTATAACAAATCCGGCTGTAGTCTGAGGTAGGACCGCCGACCCATTTACGGCCACGGAAATACTGAAATAAATAAAACAAGGAAATGTGGAAATACGTAAATAAATAAATAAATAAATACATGTAGAAATCCATAAATAAATAAATAAATAAAATAATTTATAAATAAATAAATAAACGTAAGAATGAATAAATGTATGTAAAAATAATTAAATAAACGAATGTATAAATGCACAAATAATTAAATGAATACATGTAGAAATATAGAAATAGCCTTTTTTATTACAAAAAATTCATAGTTTTTTCAATTATTTTTATATTTATTTAATTACTTATACTTTTCTTTATTTATTTATACTTTTCTTTATATATACTTTTTTATTATGGCAGACCTGGTCCTCCATAGTAAACAGCCAGTTGTTTAGTTTACCTCATTCTCAACGTCTGACTTGGTCATTGAGTTACGCAGTTGGTCGTCCTGCATGTCAATCAAAACACCTCACTTGTTCAAGTGGGCGGGTACTGATGCAGTTAGCAAGCGCTGTGTCGCAACATAATTCAAACCAGCGCTTTGCCCTGTCGCCCCGCTCTACCCACCAACGCCACGACAGAACCTGCCCGCCGAGACACAGATGGCAGGGAGAGCGGGAGCTGCCACGGCAACCGTCATGCGAGCGGTGAGCAGGCACTGTGCTTTAGAAGCTGTCACACACACGCACATGCACGCATGCATGTATGTGCGTGCACGCACACACATACAAACACAGGCACACACAAACACACACTTACATTGAGTGCTCCAGGTGTCTGAAGTGCTGGGATGTGACTCAGATAGCCTCTGTCACATAATCTGTTGTCACGGTGACAGCTGAAAGCATAAACACTGTGTGTGTGTGTGTTTATAATATATACGTGTGTGTGCATGCGTGTGTGTGTGTTTATAATGTATTTGTGTGTCTCGTGCGTGTGTGCATAGATTTGCATATGTCCGGGTAATCATGATTTAGGAGAATAATGATGAAGATGAAGATGATGGATTGCATTTATGCTTTAGTTAACCAATGACGGCAGTGGATTCATTAGATTATAAAGCAGGTGTATGCTTGACTGACAGATTATCCTTTCTGAATTAAACAATTGATTGATATTTGAACTCCATCACAACAAAAACACCTTCCCCTTCAATGCCAGAGGGTGCTCACTGAGAAGCTCCGCCCCCTTCAATGCCAGAGGGTGCTCACTGAGAAGCTCCGCCCCCTTCAATGCCAATGCCTGGGATAGTGTTGAGTGGTGCGGCTTGCACCACTTTCTTTGTGTTCCCATTTGCAGAGCCAGGGCTGCGTAGAAACACCAGATTATTTCTTTCACCACACAGAACTAGTGGGCCGTTAACGTAGATATTTGACAAAAAAAGCGTTCGTTTAAAATCACTGACTAAGCCTTTATGGGACAACTGGCACCTACTTTATTATATCCTGTAGGGCAGGCCTGTTCAATTGGCGGCCTGCGGGCCAAATGCGGCCCACCAACTGCCCCCATGTGGCCCATGAGGGGATTGCACTCTTGACCACTATACATTAGCTCAATCCTGGTCCTGGAGGGCCGCTGCCCTGCATGTTTTATATGTCTCCCTGCTCCAACACACCTGATTCACATGAATTGGTCATTATCAGTCTCTGCAGAAGCCTGATAACGACCAATTCATGTGAATCGGTTGCTATTTTGTTGTGCAATAGACTTTAGCGGCATCCTATCATTTTACAGAAAACCTTCACCATTGACTTGACACATTGAACATTAACCACGCTGCTGCTGGATGCTCTTGTAGGCGTTCATGTAAATAATTGCTGAAAATACGTGGCCCTCCTACAGTTTCTCTTGTTAAACTCTGGCCCACCTGAATGTGTAACTGAATAGCCCTGCTGTAGGGTGGTTGGGATATGCAGTGCTTGGCAGCAGCTAATGTAGTGGGCCTTGTTCTGACATAAACGTCATCTCAGGGCCACCATAGGTGTAGCAATTAAAAACTCCATTCAGAACACCATCAATAAAGCGGCTGTAGTAATTATTATAATAAAGAAATACTGTACTTGGTTTTGTACACAATGGCAACCAAAGTATGTGAAGTTAAATTCATTTTAGACTTTAGCGAATAGAAAACTGAACAGGGATTTTTACGAACACGTGTCTTTGATTAAAATAATAATTTGTGATAATTGTCTCTGTCATGGTGTGCTAATAATTAAAGTTATATAAATGAGAGAAACTTCTGCAAACTCGTCTTTCATACCATTTAGGTGCCTAAATGGTATGAAAGACAAGTGTGTTCAGGGATAGAATACATTTTTGGCCATGAATGGCTTAAAGAACCCACTTGAGCAAGAGAATTTGCACATGACAAGACAAATACAATTTATTCACCTTCCGTTTCAAGATATTTGGTTTGTGAATTTGGTTCCATACAATTTGTGATGCGGCCTGTCCTTTGATTATGAGCTTTTCTCCGTGCCACAGGGTGATCACAGCAGACAGCAATCAGACTTATACCATCCACTGTGGAATCAAACTCTATCTGCCTTATGTAACGCAACATAACATACAGTATATCCAGAGTATATGCATTTGGCCTTTGGGGTTTGATTTGACTGTCTATCGAGGGTGTGTTGCGATAAAGGAGAGTGGTGGAATGTTTAATAAGCCGGTGTGTTGTGTGTTGAGTATGTTGTTCTATCACTATTGTACATACAGGGTGTTCCTCGATGTCAAGGAAGGATCCTTAACGGCTGGATTTCAAGGATGCCACGTCATCAAATCTGAACGAAGTACCGTTCCAATGTAGGATGCTTCAGAGTTCTACCAAGGACTCAGTCCTTCCTACAGAAGATTGTGAAGGATGCTTGTGTGCATCCTTCGCATCTAAAAATACCCACAATCCTGTGCGAACGTCAAAAGAGTAGAGATTGTAAAATGGTGCGAAATGAAACTAACAACAAAACATCACGATCCATTGTTTTTTCAACTGTTATTAAAAAACGAAACGCGCGGTTTAATTAAGCATAATGATTTTGAAGGTGTGACTTTTTTTGAATGACGTCATCTTGCACACTAGCTAGGCCGTTCCATTACGTGTTCTTGGAAAGTCTTTCCTAGCCTCGGAAGGACCCGACTAGGAAGGCACTTGGATGGATCCGTCCTACCAAGGAAGCATCCTTGACATTAAGAAACACCGATAGACTTTTTATAAGGTCAGATATTTTTGGGGACATGAATGCACCATGGCAATATGTGTACCAGGAAATATTGTATATCAAACAAAATGCTCAAAACATGACTGCATTGATATACAATAAACACAATAAAAACAACACTAAGTCATGTTTGTTTTGACATACAAAAAAAAACAAAAAAAAAACAGATAGTGGTTTCCAGATCTAGAACAAGCGAGAACCTCCAGTGCTGATAAATTAATACATTGCGAAATTCCACATTCTGCTGTTCCTTGAATGGCCACTGTGCCCGCCTGCCCGCCTGAGGGAGAGGGCTCATGTCTAGTTGGCACTACAGAGGTTATTGACAGCTGCAAGTGCAACACATGTGCAGTACTCATTTACACTGGTAATATGAAACCCTGACACATGCACACCCACAAGCACATGCGCACGCACACGCACACTCACACTCACACACGCACACACATCCCAAAATAACAACAGTTCCTTACCCTTACCAAAAAACTGCAGGTTTTGTAGTTTTCTTTAAAGTTTCATTTCTATCCTGCTGTAATGCTGGTTATTACAGTGCAGGACTGTAGGTCCTAACGCTATCCTATGGCAAACATCATTCAGGAAATCAAGAAACGTCTTCTGCTAAATGATGTATTATTAAAACACTGAGTGATGAGGGGGAAGGGGGGGCAGCAGAGGGCCGCATGTTGCTTCATGTTTTACATCTCTCCCTGCTCCAACACACCTGATTCAAGGTTGTTAGAAGCCTGATAACGACCCGTTCATTTGAATCAGGTGTGTCGGAGCAGAGAGAGATCTACAACATGCCGGGTAGATGAGACTGTATACAGGCCTATCTACACCGCTAAAGATTCCACGTGAGATTCTCTATGATTTAACACTCACGGAGCAAGCTATGACATGGAAATAAAGATTATTATATACAAAAATAAAATATGAATTTGGGCTGTATTTGTGTACAGTTACAGCTAACTAAAGTTGTACACCACAACAACACAACAAACCTTGTTGTAAACTAGAGTTGCAAAGATCCAAACACACTTCTGTGGGTTTTCTAATCTACAAACCAACAAATAAATTGCCACACATCAAGCAGGCCAACACTGGTTGACCTATCACACGTGCCATGTTGTGACTTTCTCTCCCCAACTAGCCAGATTATGCATAGTTCACACTAACGCGCTGCACATATTACATAACTGTCTCAACTTGTATACGGGCATCCTGAAGAAAACTTTGTGCGTTTCACACTACATGACATGATTGGTGACAGGGGGTCACACATTACAAGATGTTTCACAAGGAAGGATAGGCATATCACACAAACAGGATGTAAATTCCACTGCAGCAGCAGTGTTCGCACCTTGTCAACATGAAGATGGTATATTTCACATGTCTTCTTTCACTGCCAAACTTTCACACCACTGATGTGGTTAGAAAAGTTAAGAATCGTTCAAATGTGTTCAGATGAATACTCTCATTGGCTGTACTGTACGTTGATGCAGCTGTCCGTGACCGTCACAACAGCTTTCGCATTACAGGATAATACTGTAAACTCCCCAACAAGTCCATATATTTAACCTGCTCAAGTCAAATGTATTTATATAGTCCATAATCACAAACACAGTCTCAAAGTTCATATGGAGATCCTTATGGAAACAAACGACACCCCCTTCACCTCTCCGAATCTGCTAAATATAGTTGAGCGCTGCAACACATGTGACTCTCTGTGTTGTGAGTTGTTCACATACGAAGCTGTTTGTCATTGAGCCCTTTCGGAACGGATGTCAAATTATATGTTTTTGATTAAATTTATCAGGTCAGGTGAAAAATACTTAAATTAATTTCGGATCCAAAATGTACCAAAGTATTTTTGTGAAAACCTCTAGCGGAGACCCATCCACTGGCAATCCATGGGATTCTGGGACCCACAGAATATTTTTACATCGCCCATTTCCGCCTGCAGCAAAGTTTAAACCGCCCACGTTCACTAGATTTGTATACGGGTCTTGGTTCAAATTGCCGGGTACTTTAATTGGCTCACTCCCAATTAAATCCGTAAATAAAAATTGAATCCGTAATTCCGGTGCAACGCTAGTGCAGTGATTTACAAGCATAACTAATTATGTAGTTGGTCACCATGCATGTTCCAGTAATCAAAATACCTCTCCTGTCAAGTAGGTGGGACTTGGCGCAGTTAGCCAGCACTGTGTCCCAGCAGTTACAGTTACTTACTGTAAAGTGTATCTGCACCCCAGCGCTGAGCATGACTCCACCTTTAAAGTGTATCTGCACCCCAGCGCTGAGCATGACTCCATTTTTAAAGTGTACCTGCACCCCAGCTCTGAGCCTGACTCCACCTTTAAAGTGTATCTGCACCCCAGCGCTGAGCAAGACTCCACCTTTAAAGTGTACCTGCACCCCAGCTCTGAGCCTGACTCCACCTTTAAAGTGTAACTGCACCCCAGCTCTGAGCCTGACTCCATCTTTAAAGTGTACCTGCACCCCAGCTCTGAGCCTGACTCCATCTTTAAAGTATAACTTTAAAGTGCAACTGTGTGTGTGTGTGTGGGTGAACCATAGGTGTGAACACGTTTGTGAGTATGTGCGTGCGTGCGTGTGTGTGCGAGTCCATGTGCATGTGCGTGCGTGTGTGTGTGAGTGCTCAGGTTATTTTCCATCCCTGTTCGTCTCCAGCACCACCAGGCTTGTGGCTTGACTGGCAGCGATAAACACAGCCTGTCTGGGTGCCTTTTATTCCCCACAGATGATTGACAACTGATATAGCCGGTATTTTCCTCTCTCGCTGAAGATCGGCCTTCTGTTCTGTCATTCTATTCTAACATTGTTTAGCAAGGTTATTTTTCTCAACAACAAAATGCATTGTCTTTCCTTGAACAGTTTCTTTCGAGTTCTGCCGGAAACCATGGTAACAGGAGAACATTTAAAGAAAAAACAAATCATTATAGGCAAGGTCAGAAAGTAAACGTTTCTTCGATATTCTTGATGGTGTACAAGTGAGATGTACAAAACATGGTTAGAGTCCTTTGATCCCTTCATGTATAACTAGGCAGCGTTATGACGAACATCACAAGGCGGTTGGTATCAGCACTTCATATGATGTTTCATTTGAGAAAAGAAAAAAAAAATTCCTTACAATTTAAAAAAGCATACACGTTTCGTTGTTATTGAAATAAAAATGCATCTTTATTGGAGCAACTGGAGTTCTTCTTTCTTCTTGGATTTTGCTGTCAAAACAAGTCTGGCTTTGCATTGCCTGCTATATGCTTTATACATCAGATGGCAGAACAGTCCAGTCCGCCTTAGCCTTCTTTCATCGGAGTGTATTTTGTTTTAGTCTTTTCACTAACTTCATTAATTAGTGTAGATGATCTACAGTAAATGAACTGCAATGGTATTTGGAAATACACACTCTGTTCTGAATCGCTAATATGTAATATAAGCTAAAATACAATAGGATACTGTAGACTACTGCAAGCTATAATAAATAATGAATAATTATTTGGCAGAATATCAAAATATGAAGATTGTTTGAATGTCAAAACTAGCACTGATTAGCATATACTGTATGAGACTAATAGAAACCTTAAAAACAAACATTCGTTTTTCCACAATGTGTAAACATTTCCAAATTACTGACAAAAAAACTAAACAAACCAATTTAATAGATAATGATAACAGCTTCCAATGTGACTATAGTTGGATAGAAAACAGCATCCACAACTGGACTTCACGTGAAGTGGTTGCTTTAAAATCATATGTACAAGAATAAACATTGGTATGCCAGTGGAGCACAGCTTTACTAATTTATTTCCCTTTCCTAGTCAGGTATTAAAGCAGGCGACGTTCTGATCACAAAGGCTTCCTTGCTCATGTCTGGCCGCCACAACACGCCAGTAGTTCAATTATATTGAAATGAAAGGGTCTCAAAGCCAGCTGATCCTGTTTTACAGGATACCGTATTTGTTCACAAAGTCTCCTAGCTCGACTTGTAAGGTCAGGTCACATGTATTTGTATAGCTTGCACAATTCCAGCCTCAAAGGGTTTCCCAAGCCCACAGAGAACACAGGAAATTAAACAACCCCGACCCCTAACCTCATTTGGAGAAGGCAGCGAGGAGGAGATTAGACAGACTACAGGATGCTATTCCAACCATGAGAGAAAGTCTCAACGTGTTAAGATGATGGGTCTGATGTTGCACTTTGAAGATTACTGCTTCAAGTTGGTGTGACACTGTTAATGTCACCATGCTGTTAGAGTTATAATTATGGTTTAGTGAGATCATTATTTTTGGTCAGTAGCATGCCAGCCAATAAATAAATGCTCTGTTGTGGGAAAGAGCCATGGGACCATTTTGAGTTACTAAGTATTGTTGATTAACCATTTGTGCATATTATGCTTATATGACCCCTCAGATGGGAAAGCAATTTGAGCTTAAATCCAGCAATGACATCATGGCTCTATGAGCTAGAGACTCCAGATGCCTAATTCATTGACAACAGACACACAGTACAGTAACAGCTCATGAAAAATCATCGCCCACTTTTTATGTGGTGTGTTTCATCAAAGGAATTTTTTGTTCTCAACAGCACCAAAAATATTAGACAACTCAAACCAGTATGCCTCAGGCTCTCTCTGAGGCAAAATTCAAAGGCTCAACAATTGCAACAGTAAACTGATAGATATAAAATTGCTTTTTTTTATCATGTACATCAAAGAAAATTATTTAGTTAATTGGACAGGTTTCACCGTGATATGAAAGCCAGAGTATGCACTGCATCAGTCATTCATTTCCAGGAACAAAGTATATGTGGCACAAATAATTTGTGCAGAGGTCAACTTTCATAGGTGTAGATTTAAAGGGGGGATGCAGAGGACGTGTCCCCCTCAATATTTAGAACAAGTGTATTTGTCCCCCCTAATAAAAACATGAAAGACGCAATGGGGCTGCCCAGCGATATCGGAGTATTAGCCCTTTATGCGTATTAAACCTCTCATTGAACCATTTGACAGTATACCCGTAACGTAATTCTGTTATGTCCTCCATCCATCCTCATCCGCTTATCCGGAGTCGGGTCGCAGGGGCAGCAGCTCCAGCAGTGGACCCCAAACTTTTCTTTCTCAAGCCACAAAGAAAGTTTGGACTCCACCTAGTCCTGGGTCTTCCCCGAGGCCTCCTCCCAGCTGGACGTGCCTGGAACACCTCCCTGTGGAGGCGCTCAGGGGGCATCCTTACCAGATGCCCGTACCAACGCAACTGGCTCCTTTCGACGCGAAGGAGCAGTGGCTCTACTCCGAGTTCCTCACAGATGGCGGAGCTTCTCACCCTATCTCTAAGGAAGACGCTCACCACCCTCCTGAGAAACCCCAATTCAGCCGCTTGTACCTGTGATCTTGTTCTTTCGGTCATGACCCACCCTTCCTGACCATAGGAACGAAAATTGCCGGGCAGATCGAGAGCTTTGCCTTGCGGCTCAATTCTCTTGTCCTCACCACGTGGCGATAAAGCGTTTGCAATACTGCTCCTGCTGCTCTGATTCTCCGGCCAATCTCCCGCTCAAATGTCCCCTCACTGGCGAACAAGACCCCGAGGTAATTGAACTCCTTCACGGTAAGGACTCATTCCCTACCCGGGTTGGCACTCCATCGGTTTCCTGCTGAAAACCATGGCCTATAGTTGATAGTTGCTATTAATGTTTTTAAAAAATCGTATAAGGCACCTTTGACTACCCTCACTTAGGTTCAAGACAGACATGGTTACTGTAACCATGTAAAGTTACTAGAACATGTAAAGTTTGCAAATTAATTTAGATTCAGCTCAACCCATCACTGCAGCTGGAGCCTAACGGTTTAGTAAGGTAAAGAAATGAACGGGAAGCTAAGCAGCTGTCAGATGAGCCAAGTGTGAAAATGTTTTGAGCTGTTGTTATTAGCAGTCTGTCAGTGTCACAGAGAAGCCTTCTGCTTTTTATGAACACTTGTCAGCCCACAGTGGATACAACAGGGAGAATTAGGTTGTTGTGAGAATACATTTAACCACAGGACACGTAGGCACAGCAAAGGCCATATGGCCATGATGCTGAGTTTAGAGTTTGACAGAGTACAGATCACGACTCATTTGCATGTTAAAGAGGGCATGTGTGTGTATTGGTACAGTATGTGTCCTATAAAACAAAAAATGAACCAACCAAACACAGTGGGTTGTCTTTGCAGGAAATTACTATTGTTTTCAATGTTTTTTCTACAAATATTTATTATATTACATTATATTAATTGCTAGTGTTACTCTTCGTCCAGTGGCAATGTGTGTTTGCCAAGAAATACCTCCTTACACCATGTGCTTGTGTTCACAAACGTTTGCAGCAAACTTAATGCAAACCTAAAACTGGTTGAATGTGTTTGCAAACATTCTCTATGTTCATCAATTCTGAACGCACCTCTGATCACACACACAAGGCAGGTGTACAGAGTTCTGTTTAAACCAAGTGGGAACCTTCGGTGCTGAGAAATTAATCAAACCCTGCAGTTCCTCAAATTGCGTCTGGTTGCAAAAGGGAGTCAATCCCCATAGAATCCCATGTTAAAATGTCTGACTTGACAGAAAAAAGAATATGTAATAATGTCAATAATTTTCATGTCTGGTCCAAATAACGGTGTACATGCCAGGCAGATATGATTGAGGTAGTGACTTTATATATAGTAGATATCTGAATTTTAATTGACAATGAATGACCTGTCTTTCAGATCCAATATATTGCAGCTTGCAAAGTTGCAGATGGGATTCTATTTTAGAAACAAGATTCGTTTCTCTTTTAAAGCAAGAATATAGCTTATTTCAGCAACTTTCATGCCCGTACTGGACTAGGGTGATATTTTTATATGAATGCCCCAGCTCAGTGTTTGACGGAGCAATGAGATTTATTTTAAATCGTAAATCACTTACACGTCACTGCACTTTACACTCTGGGGTTGGATGGCCTTCGCTAGCAACCTGCGTCACTGGTATACCATTATTTACTGTATAAAGCCATACTGGGTTTGCTACCTACTTATTTAAGTTATTTTATTATCCGAAGATGTGATGGGTACTGTCTCCACTCACAGGATATTATTACTGTTCCAAATGTAAGAACAGAATTTGGAAAAATTGCTTCGTTGTACTCAGCCCCATCAGCCTGGAACATCTTACAAGTGTTTTAAATTGAAAGAACCTGTCCCTCTTTGTATGTGTAAACCGTAGATGATTAAGACTCCTTAACTTGTTACTGTTGCTAAGTAAGTTGTGGTAATTGCTGCTTCATATTTATGTAATTACCTGCATTTGATTTTCATATCATGCAATAAAAACTAAAAATACATGTGTCCCATTATAATGGATGGGGGAGTTAAAACAGGCAGAATTAGGTACTGTAAAGATGTTGATCTGTGGAAATAATCATAGATTAGACCAGTAGGCCTATACAGCAGCACCTCGGACTGGTTTTAATTGAGACATGGTTATTACTTTACATTATTACAGGTCTCTTAAAAGAAAGCCCTTAATGTAGCTCGTTCACGTCCAGCCTGGCTTCCTGCACTCAGGAGGAATTTTAAGATAATGCCACTTGTGTATGTGTTTAATAAATCTAGGATGTATGGGCAAAATATATGTACGGTGTGCTCGTAAATTACAGGTACAGGCTACGCTAACCCACCAGAGCCTACAGCAGACACATTATACACACACATTCTGCTTAGAATACTCTAAATAGAACTCTATGGGTGATAATCATCGATCTATCTATATTAGAGAGGGGGAGAGAGAGAGATAGAGAGAGCATTCTGTATTTTAATTTGCTGAACCCCAGCCAGAGTAAGCCTCACCACAGAAATATTCACAGTAAAATATCAGACCAAAGAAATATATATACACAGCAAATTAAGCAGTGTTAATTTAACTCTGAGTGTTAAAAACAACACTGAGCCAGTGTTTATATAGGTCCACA
>JAODOY010000392.1:0-13778 GCA_025399855.1 Forbesichthys papilliferus | reverse complement strand
GACAATGCTAGACCTCCTGTGGCTGGAGTGTGTCAGCAGTTCCTGCAAGAGGAAGGCATTGATGCTATGGACTGGCCTGCTCGTTCCCCAGACCTGAATCCGATTGAGCACATCTGGAACATCATGTCTCGCTCCATCCACCAACAGACTGTCCAGGAGTTGGCAGATTCTTTAGTCCAGGTCTGGGAGGACATCCCTTAGGAGACCATCCACCACCTCATCAGGAGCATGCCCAGGCGTTGTAGGGAGGTCATACGGGCATGTGGAGACCACACACACTACTGAGCCTCATTTTGACTAGTTTTAAGGACATTACATCAGTTGGATCAGCCTGTAGTGTGGTTTTCCACATTGATTTTGAGTGTGACCTCCATGGGTTGATAAATTTGATTTTCATTGATCATTTTTGTGTGATTTTGTTGTCAGCATATAGTATTTCATACAATAAGTTCATTCATTCAGATCTAGGATGTGTTATCTTAGTGTTTCCTTAATTTTTTTTGAGCAGTGTATATCGGGATATTATTTTTGGTCCATATCGCCCAGCTCTACATAGAACTATATAATAACTAGAAAAGACAATCCCACTTTGACCATTGACATTCATTGATGCCAGTTTTGGCCATTTCTTAAAATGGCCGCCAAGCTGCTATGACGAGTTTTACGTCACTGCGCCAGATTTCATCACCGGGGAATTTGCACAGTCAAAATAAAAGTTCGGAGCTGCAGCAACCTACCGCGGAAGGAATATTTATATTCAGCCCAACTGCGTTGGCTTACCAACCAAACCTGCTATACCTGGCCACTGAAAAACAGATTTTCGGGATGTTATATCTACAGGTAATGACGACAAAATAAGCATTTATTTTTAAATTGGCATGATTCATGTTTTTTTTAGTATAAATCAGCAAAATCGCGCCTGTTACATAGTGCATTTTCATATTTAGCAGTACTGTAGCTAGATATGATTAGGCTCTTATTATAAACAGATAAGTCCCAAAGACTTGGCAGCATGGATATACAAAACGATATCGCCTACTAAAGGCAAGCCTAGCATAGGCTAAAATATGCAAAATTACCCTTATGTCACGCTTCCACAATAAACAAACTAATCAAAATGTTGTCACTCTGTGCTTTAACTTTAGTGACAATAACTGTACATGTGTCAGAATCATAGAACAGGTGAGAACACTATAGTACGCAGCCTAGTTTCATGAGATAGACGTCAAATGTTGACGCTTGCACAAATAACGTCAACGTCACGTCACAATGAGACAAATACAAATTTCGTCAATATACTGACGTATCACAATTTCGTCAAATGTTGAATGATTTTCTAACTAAAACTGTCGTCTGTTCTAGGTACATTTAATTGTAAAAAGAAACGTCTTCACGCAAAATAGGAACCAACTAAGCTGTCGTAGTTGAGTGGGAGATAGACCCTTCCTCTTCTACATTGGGACTCTTGTCCAATTCAGGTCCCTTGTATTGCGAGCCCTAAATTTTTCCACGACTCAACTTTGACTGTCGGACAGAAATAGTCCCGTCTGTTACAACTCTGCAGTTACAACTCTGCAGTCACTAGCAGGTCTTATATCTGAAGTCACGTGGTTCTGTGACATTCGTAGGCGGAGCTTTGACCAAAAGACTATTTGCCAAAATCTGCAAAATGCTTTAAGACAACGTGCCATTGGAAATAGGTAACCCCAGAATTTTAAAATGTTTTATGGATTTTTTTAAGACAGGGTCCCCAAATCAACATTCCATGTTCATCCCCATGTCCCGATAAAACCACAGAATTTTCACGGCCTTAGAGTATTTCCAAAAATAAAAATGGCTCCCAGGAGCCCCTGAAAGGTGACAGGGGCCTAAAATTGAAATTGGTAGGTGCTAAATGAATTTGGAGACATTTGCAACTTTCAATCCCTGAGAAAAGCCTTCGCTCAATTGGGGTGCTTTTACATTGATCAAAATTGCCCGATCCAGAACACGACTCCTAGCATTTTGGAACTGTAAGTAGAAGGGGACCCGATCCTCAATATGTCATGACATATACGAGTTTGGAAAGGATCGCCGGAAATAAAAAACAGCTAGGGTTAGGGTTGAATCTCCAAAATCTGAAGGTCTCTGACTTGTAGTACTCGAGAGCCATTTGAAATTTAAGGCCTTTTTCACAAATGTTCCTTTGCAGACCCCATACTTCCTACAAGGGGGTGGGCCCGAGAACCGGCTCACCGATTTTGGGGCCTCTTCGTTGTTCGGGGAGGCCCGGGAGGACATTACCCAAAAAAACGTTTTTAACAGAGCCCTCTCCAAGAAGCCATCGGCACACCTCTCTTCAGGGCTTTTCCAGTGGTCGCCCTAAATGCGTGGTCTGTGTTTCGGACCGTTCGGGTCACGGGACGTGACCGTATGCAAGAATGTGGGTGCCCATTTCAAAAAGCACTGTGAGAACTGACAGATGTGAAAGAACCTGAATTGGGAAATTTCTTTCTTTTTAGGCCCGTTAAATGGGTTGCTTTTTAAGTAGGTTCTCCAAATGGCCACCAAACGTTTATCCCCACATCCCCATGTGAACACTGTATTTGCACATTCCCAGAGTTTTCCTGAGGCCAGGCAAGTGAACCTGAATTGGTTTGCCCAAATGTAATTGCGCTCTAATGGTCAAGAATATTGCGCAATTCAGGTGCACCAGCCCAATGACGTCTTGCCTTGAGGCAAAAATGCGCTTTGTCCAATCTTCACCAAAAATGCACTAGTTGTTGACAATGACTAGGAGGTCCCATGCTGAAGTTACATGCTTCTGGGACATTCCTAGCCCAAAAAGAACATGCTCAATTCTCCCCCTCTCCCTTTTCATCTGCGTTCTGATGAATTTATAAGGCGTCAGAATGTGGACAAATATTTCTTTACAAGATTTTGTCACCATTAACACAAAAATAATGGGTAGGAAAATGTCTGCCTTGTGTCGAATTTATAATGCGTCAGAATATAGACAAATATTTTTGTGGTGTACAATATGAACCACAAAATTTCGTCAACATTAGAACGAAAATATATTAGGCAGAAAATAGTCTTAATTGTGACAAATTCATTAATAAGACCAGGCGCAGCTAGGACAGTGATCAGTTGGTGCACTCTGTAAATTCCAATCACAAAATCAGATGTAGCTAAGACCAACGTAAGAGTTAAGACAAACATTTTTACTGGTGTACTCTGTGTACCAACATTTTTACTGGTGTACTCGGCTCCTGATGTTTTTGTTTTAGCTCTAAACTAGCTTTTCCTGATTTTGAAAATCTAAATACACTGTGATAAAACTAATAAAACAAACCTATCAAGGAAAAGTCATGAAAAGAGGGACCTGGAATTTGATTGAGTGCAACAAAATATTGTAGGTTTCACACTGGGTTAAGAAATAACTGATAGTGATAAAAAAATATACTTGTACAAATTCATTCTTGTCTGTTTTTTACCAATTTGTTTTATTATAACCCATTAGAGTTTGTATGAGCCTAATAGTATCAATATGTTCTCCTTTAAGTAATGGTGTGTGTACCTGTCTCCATGGTTGTAGTCTTGTCATCCTCACTGTTCCCTGAGGTGGGGTTAGCGACAGCTTTAGCTTGCTCTAGGCTATTGCTAGTGGCAGCCTTGCTAGCATTAGGGTCCAGCTTTGACTCCTGAGAATGTGAGGTAACTTTTGCCACCTGGTCGGCTGCCTCACGTTCCATCTCTTCCGCCCGCCGCCTGGCCGACTCCTCAGCGGCAGCCATCTCCGCCACCAGCTTTTCCATGTCCACCTCTATTTTCTGGCTGCACAGCTAAGAGACAAAGTCACAAAACATCACACCACCCTGGTAATAAAGTCAAGGCCAAGTCTCTGTTTTATTTACAGCTGTCCAGGCACGTGCAGTCAGGGTAGGCAAGGTAGGCACAGCCTACCCTGGGATAATACTGATTTTCAATAAAATCGACATTTTATTTAATGCCAAATAAATATTTTTTCTGATGAAATTAATAATTTGTCAGATATATACTTTATATTACTCAAAACATTTTATTTAAAAAATTTGATCGACTTAGTTGTTTTAATATGCCGTAATCTACTACTGTTTGTGCTCTGGCACTTCCTCGTTTTGTTTTTTTTAAGATGGTGACGTAGGTGATAAACATTTCTATTTGCTCAATCGCTCTCACTACTCTCGTTCTCTCTAAAGTTCGCGGGCTCTGACTGTTTGGCTCTGATCGGCTCCTCACTAAAGCACCGATCGTACGGGATCATACCCAGGGCAGGCATGCCTACCTTGGCTGCTTTCATTCTATTGGGTTGGCGCAGGGCTGCGCATGCGTAGGCCGCGTTGCCATGGTTACAGGCATCGTAATAATATGCCAGGGTAGGCAACGCGTCATTTTACTACCCTGGTTCTATGGCCCAGAATCGGCTCCCTGTCAAACAAACTTGTTACTATCATTACTGTAACTTGCTCAGCTCCCGCTACACTTTTTTAAAAAGCCTAACAAGCTATGGATGTGCCAAAGTCATTGTCGCAGCAGTTGAAACTGTTTTTCAGATTATCTTTTTAGGAAAAGAATACAATTCTGACAATAGGTAGACCAACACCTGATCTTCTTGAATTACAACAGTTTAAGGGGCAGAAAATTAAGTATGTAAAAATCAAGTGGCTATGTGGCTGCTCTGTAGCTAGTCGGTTGTTCTGCTTTCCCTGTCTGCTGTTCTCTTCTTCTGACACAGTGTGGTCAAAAACTGGCTACACTGACTTGAAAAATCTACCACAAGCTATCAAGAAGCATGCTAAATCGTCATCACATATTCAAAGTCAAATTTCTCTTAAGACTTTCGGAAGTACAAGAATCGATATGGCTCTAGATGTTCCCCGGACTCTTTTCTACGGAATATGCCCGGTCCCCTATTTATAGGAATATCATATTCGCTGCAAGGCGGCGAGAGAGGCGGGCGAGCACCGCTGATCTCTCGTCTCCACTGAGCTATTTTTGCCACCTTTGCCCAATCTTGCCAGGCTTCGATTGCCGGCCAGATTGAGCCACAGCCACGGGACCAAGACAGTCGTGTTCCCCGGACTCTTTTCTACAGAAAAGGCCTGGTCCCCTATTTATAGGAACATCACAGCCGCTGCAAGGCGGCGAGAGAGGCGGGCGAGCACCACTGATCTCTCCCCTCCACGGAGCTATTTTCACCACTTTTTCCCCGTCTTGCGCAGGCTTCGATTGCCGGCCCGATTGAGCCACAGCCACGGGACCAAGACAGTCGTGTTCCCCGGACTCTTTTCTACAGAATAGGCCCAGTCCCCTATTTATAGGAACATCACAGTCGTTGCAAGGTGGCGAGAGAGGCTGGCGCGCGCAGAGAATCGCACACTCATTTGCCAATTCTCCGGTTTCTTTGGCACGCTACTGCACGGCCCAGGCACGGATCCCAGGGGCCAGGCTGCGTCTCCAAAGTCCCCCGGGCCTGCCAGCGTGTCACCACACTAGCCAGCCCCTGCCAGAAGAGCCTCGAAGCCGCGGAAAAGCACCAGAGCGCACCGCTGATCTCCAGAGAGGCGACTATTTTCTCAAGGTGAGTGCAGGGGAACATGTTCCCCTGCCTACCCTCACTTATATCTCACCGCACGTCCCTGCAGC
The DNA here is from genome assembly GCA_025399855.1 of Forbesichthys papilliferus. NCBI lineage: Eukaryota > Metazoa > Chordata > Actinopteri > Percopsiformes > Amblyopsidae > Forbesichthys > Forbesichthys papilliferus. The sequence goes on along the minus strand of JAODOY010000392.1, from coordinate 8,111 downwards.
TGTCGTATTTAATATAATTTATTTAGAGGAGGGTAATACAAAAATCTGTATTAGCACTAGGACTCAGCGATATGTACCAAAAATCATATCCAGATATATTTAGGTTAAATACCGCTACACAAAATATATCGCTATTTTCCACAAAGTAGGATAAATGTTCAGGCCAATGCAAAACAAAATGTGAAATGTTACAAGCACTTACATTTTTATCAAAATGAGTTTACTTTCTTGCTTAAAAAAACACATTTGTGTAATTTACAATGTAAACAGAACATATTAGGGATGTTCCTATAGTAATGATGACACATTTCCCAGCCATTAAGGACTCAAGACACACCTCTTGACGATCCACCTTGACTAACAACCTCTCCACCTCGCACTCAATGCTAACTCTGGTTTCTTACTCAAAAGTTTTCTCTCTACTCTCAAAAAATAAAAAAATTAAAAGAATATCATTCTGCTCTTATGTACGATGCAGTTTAGTATTATGCAGTTTATATTCAGGCCACTAGGAACTTTGTTGGACGATTTAATTATATATTGACGTGATAATAGACACGATGACAAAATGTTTTTATACACTGTGAAAATCAGTTTTGGGCACGACACCTTGTCACAGAGCCTACAATAATTTCAGAAGCAATGCCTCTATAGCTAAATATGTAAACGTTAATTTCATGTTTGCTGGCTGTAAACATAGCCTCCCACGGAAAAACGCTGGCCCACCAGCGAGTGATTCTTGCCATTGACTAAAATACATGTTTTCCAAGGTCCCATAATGCGGAAGGGACTTAGGAACTCTATAGGCTAATACAAATTATTTCCCAACAGTTTTGGTTCCTTGTTGTTTAAATAGGCTACTGCTGTAAATAACACAATCACAAATGCACAACTAATTAAGCCTAGGCTATTAAGCTACATTTTTCTGCACAGTCTCAGGTATTAGACTATTACTCAGTTAAGTCAGATTCAAATCAAGTTTATTTATATAGCCCTTAATCACATTGCAGTCTAGGGCTTTACAGCCTACATTTCACATGGAAATAAACAACACCCCCTTAACACACGTTCTCCCCCGAGATGAATGCATGCACAAATGTATAACAATAAAAACAAATAATTTATTTCCAAAATGAGTGAATGAGTGAGCAGAACATAATCTTTAACTAGAATGGGGCACCAGATATGTGTTTTAACAGCCAGTGTTCATAACGTCGAATTCAGAATGACTGACCTGTAAAGTAAATGCAGCACACAATATGTTAATAGGCTACAATTTTGTCTCATGCATACACTGTATAGCTATGCTAAGGTTAGCTAACCAGCTGTTAGCTAACAAGTCGCTTTTACTGTACATTATAACCAAAGTAACATGGTTGGTAATTGTTTAATTACTTTCAGTACATGTTCTGTAATAACTAATCGCATATTTTCGGTCTATAGACTCTTACTGACGGTTGCGAAGGCTAGGAGGCAGAAGCTATTTGGGTTTAGCTGTTTTGCTAGCGGGAGAAAGGAGTACATGGCCTAGGCTATGGTGGAATTGATTCACCTTTTATGAGCCCATGCTACGCAGTGTTTCTACATTCAGAAATTATTCATTGTTATGCGGGTTGGAGGACAAAGAAACCAGGAACTTAATGAAAATGTTAAGTTTGTGTCGGATTTAAAACAGAAAAACATTTATAAAATATTGTAAAACTCTGATATGTTTTCGAACCGTGGAATTTTGTGTTATAAGATCAAACAACTCAAGTCACATCATAGTGAGATAATCAGATGTAAAATTTGCAGAGGGTACTAACTATCCTGTGGACTACAAACGGTAGCATAACAAGTAGGGTTACAAAAAGTCTGGATCTTCGGTCTTTGCTCACGGTACGTGACAGCAGCTTCAGCAGACTCAGATGAATGATAATATCTACGCATGAGTATTCATGAAGTGATAATTATTGCAATATAATTTTCCTCCATAAAAATTAAAATTGTTTGATAAATGTTTGTAGTAATTTATTTTAATTACAAACCAAGCTAAAATTGCCAAATACCAATCAAGTCCAAGCTTGTCTACGGCTGCCCAAGAATAGACTATAAGAATTGCAACCAAATGCAACCCATTGAATTTCTTTTTTTTTTATCTGGCCGAGAAAGATGCCGTCCTTGATTAGTTAACTAATCTCCATCTCCCCACGTTATTTCAATAAATAATTATGTTATAAAGATATTGAGCATGTAGACTTCCTCGTAAAATGGCCTGCTGTTAGGTTACAACTAGAGCAAGGCTAGCTGAGCTACCAGTATTTATGTTAAGGGTAAACACCGTCCGTGAAACAGAATTAAAAATATAAAGTAATGTAAATTAAATTTTTCAAACAAGTGTAGTGCCATCTTGTCCTACCATCAAACGTGACGTCACTAGGTCGGTTGGCTTCTTTGGTTCTATCTGACTCCTAGCTAAAACTACCGATGGCACTGACAGTCACTGACTCAGAAAATAACAAGGACAGTCAAACTAAGAATCGATATAAAGGTGTTCATTCTTGTACTGCCCTGGATGCAGCAATTTTTGTTTATAGACCAAAACCAATATAAAATTGTCAATTTACTAACTTATATACTATGTACTGTATTGGCTACACTGCACAAAAACAGACTCCTCCAGTTAGCCGTGGTGCTAGGGTGTGTGTAACAAGGACTTTGTAAACAATGAGTGTGGAGGAGAGGGTTTCAGTACTGGCGGTTCGCCAAACCAACAAGCAAGTCTGACCTGATGCTGCTCTAAAGGTGTTTGAATTCCTACGGTTAGATGTAGACCACCGAACATGCCGAAGCAGCGTACTAGGTTGCAAAGACGTTAGCTATGTGTGCGCATATGTAATAGTTAAATGGCGCACCCACCTGGCAGAGCAGAGAATAATACAACCATACAACTACCAAAGTTAAAATTTCCCACTACTATCAAATCAGCACTAACCTTGACAATTATATTTAGACACCTACATAGGTCTTACTAATAAGTTTACAAGATGGATGGTAATTAAAATGTGTGTGCACCCACCACAACCATACGCAAATTCAACACAGCGTTCTTACCTTAGGATAGGGACTACCATATATCAACCAACTGTTGAACAAAAAATATTTTTAATTTATTTACAATGCTTAACATTTCATTATCAATTACTATCTATCAAATCCATTTTTGACATTGCAAAAAAGAAAAACATGTACCATCTTCAGTACAAATGTTTTCTCAATAGCCACGTCATACTTTATTTTTGTTTTACTTTATTGTTCAAAAATAATATACATAAAGTAGCCTTGTCAATCCTCGACACCCATATTACATTTAGCTACATGAAATTCTGAGCAATGTCTGGCATTGTATGCACCAAAAGTTCTAGAGTTAGGTGGTTCTGTCTCCAGACAAATTTAGCTACAAAAAGGACGAAGTTCCTGTGGGAGAGGTTTGAGGCTCGCCTACGTGTAGCTGCACTGGACCATAACTGCAATATCAAGAGAAAGCAAATACAGAGGAGGGTCAGAAACAATACAAGCACTAGTATTCGAAATGTGCTTAACAGTTTGTTACATCAGCTGAACAGAGCAGATTTGCAACATTACTGCCCCAAGAAACTCACTGAAAAATAATAGATAAAACGTATTTTTATTTATACAAATAACAGTCTTATTAACGAAATAAGACTTTCAAATATTTATCTGTCCCGTTTTACATGCCAAGTAGCTAGGCTATTGTTGGCGAAGGTTACAATACCTGCTGCTGTTGATAGGCCGCTCCAGTCTCCGCACGAACTTCGCATAGTGAAAAGCACCATGGGCACTTCCAAAAACATTCGTCCCTCTCATAGATGAACATCTAATAATTGCGGACCAGGGTAATGCAGGAGAGATCCACAAGAAAGGCATCCATAAGTGTCCTGAGGGAAGAACGACTCGCTTGCAGTCGGCATTTCAGTGAAGTAACCACACGAGCCAGGTGGTCCCCGGTCTCCCCACATGTCAGGAAACAATGGCTGCTCCCTCTTAATAAACAAAATGTACTTTTTTTAATCCTCCTCACTGGCTGGATATTTTACACCATTGAAATTATGGTAATCTCCTCAAAATTACTTTAATCTTCGATTTCCGTATTTTAAAGCAGCATGAAAGTTTGACTCAAGATTTTACGTCCTGAAATTGCTGTCTCTCCAGGTAGACCAACCAACCTATTAACGTAGGCGGTGACGTAGACGGCAATATGGTGGCGACAAAGTTGAAAATAATAACGTCGTAAAACCTATTATAATTTAATGTGTAACTGTTTTTATATATACTCTTTTCTCAAAATACATACCAAAACACGTAATAATGTCTACAATTCATCAACATTAGGCTGCTGCATGTCCACTTAAAGACAATGCCAGCCCCAGTTCTCTCCTGTATAAAACATGCCCATTTTTGATATGGTGGGTTTTTTGGTGATTTCTCTGGACAAACTGAGTGTGCTCTCCGTCTCTGTATATTTTCTTCTGCTTATGTCTTGGTCATTATACCATGGTATTAGGGCTATGTGATAAAGCGATATATGTTGTATGACTATAGAAAAACATCTACCATCTTAAAAAATACTTTATCGTTTATATCGTTGAGGGGAAAATCACATTCTTTAATCCAAGAATTTTCGTCACTTGGAGTCCATATTTTGCGCGGAATACTCTTGTTTGGTTTTTAATGGCGAGGCTTTTATTGCACTTCCAGTAACGTGTAGTTTTCGTCTCTTTCTTTCCTTGAGCTCTGTGTGTGTGTGCGTGCGTATGAGTGTGGAGTGAGCCTTGCCCTCCCCATAGTGGAGCAGAGAGCACGGTGTAGCAGCTCGTGATCAGAGAAACATTGGTGAGGCAGATTCGTACTCTCGAGATTAAGTTTAACCTGCCAGACGAAAGTTGTATTAAGTTGTATTGTGCGTGGTGCTACTGCTGCAAAGTAAGCAAAACGCGCTAGCTAGCTACCTGGCAAAACACATGGACATTACATTCGGGACATATAGCCCAACCATGACGTAGTTTAAGATTAAGAAAATGTTCAATTTCATTTCCTGCCTCTGTATTTTGTTTCTATGTCTGCAAGCTCCTAGAATATCCTTCAATATATTTCAGATGCGTTATCTTAAAGAAACCACATGTTTCTCAACACTATGATTGCCATGTTGTAGTTGCGTACATTATATTGTTTTATACTGTTAGTGGGTTATGGATGGTCAGTCAGTGGGGGCAGGATGGTCTAGTGGTCTAGGCTGTGGGTTCAAACCCCAGTGCTGACCTACCTGTAAGCATCTTTGAGCAAGATACCTAACCCCTAACTGTCCCCGGTGGTTGGTCGCACCTTGCATGGCAGCAATCACCATCGGTGCATGAATGTGTGTGTGACTGGGTGAATGTCAGGCAAAAAAAAAAAAAATCTTGCACCCATGATCTTGTTCTTTCGGTCATGACCCACCCTTCATGACCATAGATGAGGGTAGGAATGAAAATTGCCCGGAAGATTGAGAGCTTTGCCTTCTGGCTCACCTGTCTTTTCGTCACAACGGTGCGGTAAAGTGATTGCAATACCGCTCCCACTGCTTGTACATGGTTAAATTCAAAGCAGAGAGGAAGTGAGTTTTGCTGCTATAACAACTGTTAACTCCATTTAATCCACATTTATTTGATTAGCTAGTAGCTATGGTACTGGTACATGCTGTGTCCACCAAAGAAGAGATTAGTATCCGTTTTCTATCTGCGCTTCAAAAGTTCATTCTGAGTCAAGTTGTGGGAGCGGGGTTAGTGACTATCTGTTAATTTTCTCCGCTGTAAACCATGTCTGGTCTCAGAGTTTTGCCACTCTAAAGGAGTTGAATCAATGCGCTCCCAACAGCGTTTCGCGTGCAGACAGGGAGAGACATACTGACCCAGTGAACAAGAAAAAGTGCCTACAAATAAATATGTTTTACTGACTAGTATTTAAGGTGCCGACTGGCGAGTCTGGCAACGTTTAACAGACTAATTGCGCACATCCCTAATTTGAACATAAGACCATTTAAAATGCTTAGTTTTTTTTAATTTAGGCTTTTGCAGGAACTTGAGTATGCTTTATCATGCACAATAATGAAAATATGGTGCTATTAATTAGTGTTACAGTACCCGTTTGAGTTCTGTGTTGAAGGAGTCTGTAGTCTCCAAAAAGCGTCTCTTCTTGTCCTGGTGACGATCCTCAATCTGCAATAGCTCAGCTTCCAGCTTCCTCTGAAATAGTCAATGACTCAAGTGTTCATATAAAAGTGTTCATTTTCTACAGCACCGCCATATTAAACTCTGCATTGAACTACTCTGAATCAATTTCAATTCAGCTAGTATGTAACCTCAGCGAGCGTCGTCACTACACCAAACATTCTGGTTGTTGACATTTCAAATGTCCCAGCCAGAACTCAGACCTGAATCCAATTGAACATCTGTGGGGTGATCTGAAGAGGGATGTGCACAGGAGATGCCCTCGCAATCTTACAGATTTGACAAGATGTACCATGCTAATACTCAAACAAAAAAGATTGAGCGCTGTAATAAAATAAAAAGGTACTTCAACAAAGTATTAGTTTAAGGGAGTGCACACTTATGCAACCAGGTTATTGTTAGTGCTGTACCAAAACATTTTTTTTTTGGCCAAATAATCTAGCCATTATTTTGTCGATTAATCGCATAACTAAATTATCGATAATATAAATCCATTCAATGCCATAGGGTGCTCCCTCAGAAGCTTTGTCCCCCACATTGGTAACAGTGCTGTGCGGTCTGCACCACTTTGTGTTCCTTATTACAAAGCCAGGGCAGTGTAGAAAAACTAGATTGTTTTCAGCATGTACAGAGAATGGATAGCTAGCAAACTGAACAGATATTTGCTTAACTTCACAAAAAGTGTATTATCTTACAATCACTGACTACAACTTTAACTGGTTTTAATATTTAATTGTAAAAACTTTAACAGTCTGTAATTAACAAAATCTGCAAGAGCTTGTTTCATATTTTCTAAAACTGTCACTATACACTGAAAAAAGCATGTTAAAAGGCTGGGGAAAAACAACAGTTTTCCCAGGCTCCACCCTGTCTCCTATTCCCATTTTAAAGAATCCAGTGAGCCCAGAAGATACAACCAATCAGAGCAGAGAGGAGTGTCTGACAGAGTGGCAATCACGGCTTGTGAACTGCGCTGAATTCCCCTATCCTGCGCAGTCTCGTTCGGGTCCTAATAGTGGGATCGCAATAGCAGACAAACAACTACCGGTACCTGAAATGTATTTCCCAACAACAGCATGAGACAAAGACTGGCTAAAAAATAAGTAAACTGAACTTGAAATAAACATGGGTAAACATGTGAAGCTTGTGCAGCACAATACATTAGGATTTGGTACAGTACGGGATCTGAAACGATACAAAACACTTTCAGGGTAAGCCACATTTCTTAATATCTGCTTGATTATGTCTGATTTTACTTTGAAAAAGCAACTAAATTAAGTTGGTAATAGTTACAGTAACAGTACACAGCTTTTATCACATGCTACTGTTGACGCAGTCTGGCAAACGTTAGCTTGTTTCAGATGCTAAATTTAGCCAAATGTGGATAGTGTTGTTATATTGAAGTTACTGAAATATGCATATGAGTCATATCTCTTGTTTGTTCTTATACTGTATATTGCTATAGATTGCATTTCATGTCAAAATAATATCTGCTTTTTAAGGTGAGCCAATACAGTCTGTCTGCAGCTGCTTTTATCTAGATCAAACCGTCGAAAGTGCTAGCCTACTAACGAAAGGTATACCAAAAAAATATTAGCAGACAAATGTTAACCAAACTCATACTGTAGCCCAACGATCTCATACTGTAGCACAGTGGTTCTCAACCTTTTTTGGGTCAGCGCCCTATACATTATACAGGTCCCCTCCCATCAAAAAAGTACTGTAAATTCCGGACTATAAGCCGCTACTTTTTTCCCACACTTTGAAAACTGCGGCCTATACTACAGTGCGGCTAATGCGTGTTTTTTTTCCATGCCGCCAAAAACATGTAGCCTAGTAACAGTA
>JAODOY010000391.1:0-13779 GCA_025399855.1 Forbesichthys papilliferus | reverse complement strand
CTTATATCTCTTTCCAGCTTGCTTCCATTTTGTTTTCCACAAAAACAATGCTGTTTCCTGTGATGTGACTTAACGCAAGTGGTTTTCTAGTTGTTACCTAGTTGTTACCACCCTTATAAAATGATATGCTATACAACCTACAGCCTTAAATGTACCTACCCATGCATAAGCTGCCATATAGATAATTTATGAGGACCTCATCTCTACTATGAAATACGTTTATGTAAGTACATCATATTATGCTTACTATTTTTCTAATTAGTTCAGATTCTACATTCACTATTGATATTATGCCCAACCGCACACTCTAGCCATTAGCCATCCTGTTGTCTTATTACCCGAATATATCCTGATGGGCTCATTTTATTGTTCAGATGATTATCTGCACAACCACAGGGAGGCAGAGTTGAGCTAGATGACACACTGTGCACTGCCATAATGGTCACGCTGTAATTGTGAAAAGAGAACATTCAGATAATGCAATGTGATACCTGGATGTTCGAAGAAAAGCATCCCAGTCTTTGTGGTGCTACAGTAAGCCAGATGCATTGGTAAGGTCTAATAAAAATACCACATGGACATTTCTTATGCATGGGTGGATGAAATTTTATATTCTGTGTCAATTTGTGTATTTTTAAAGCCCAGCCCAAAAAAGTATACTTGTGTATATTCTTTTTGCACAGCAACCAATACTTTTCCGTTTGAATGGCTCATTCTCTTTCAGACAGACAAGCTAGCAACCCAATCACATTGGTGTTAACAACTTTTCATTACACTATTCTCTTGCCATACAATATTTTAAACTTCAAATTCTGTTATTTGGCTGGTTTAGCTTCCTTGAGAATCACTTCACACTTGACACAATAACATCGCTACCATATGTGAAAATGTGCACATTGCGAAAGGAGCCCAGAAACACACAACATAACGTTACAAACATACAGAAGTAAACAGCAAAATAACAAAGACTAACACCTAACCATGTAGGGCTCAAAGAAGTAGACTGATGAATACTTAAAGGGGTTATTGCAACACATTCCTGTAATATGCTGTTGAGAATGAGGGGGGTATTTCACTCTCTGGTAGTGCAAGTACATTCAGCACTCCATCAAACCTTTCTGGTATACTTTTCAAGTTAGATGAAATGCCATATAGTATACAATATCATGCTAGGACTAGTTAATGGTATTACTATCTCAGATTGCGTCCTGGCAGGCCACGGCAGTCTCTACGTAACCAGCCATCAGCTGATAGTCAGCCGCCACTCAGCTGATCATGATACCCAGCTGACTCACTCTAACCTATATCCATTGGCCCTAACCAGGCAGGAGCTTTTTGTTGCCACCATTTTCTGTCTCTTGCTGAGTTCATTGCGGACCATCCATTACCTCCCCTGCTGCTCTTTCTGTTGTGTTTCTGTGTTTTCCGGTGCATGCTTTCTAATTGTGTGTGTGTGTGTGTGCGTGTTGCATGGTGTTTAGTTATGTTGGTTGCTTCACTTATGCATGCCTGCTGTCATGGTATTGCCATTTGATTCTGTCTGCTGCAGGCCTGTTCACTGTGATTGGTAGATACTCACATATGATAAGGAGCCCCCCCCAAACTCAGACATTCTGCCAAAGATACTGTTGCTACTTAAAGATGCTGCTTATGTTCTAATAAATTGCATATACCAGACCAGAGTGGCTTGACAGAACTAGTGGAATATTCATCTGTAAATAAATGTAACTAGATTGCAGATATTCCATTAATAATACATTATTATGAAAAACGTATGTAATAATTATTACATTGTATGTCGACATTAAGGGAATTAGCATACAGTATCTATGAACTTTCCTATAAATAGCAGAAATCTTACTGTGTGAAGGCATTTTAACCAGCAGATGGTGCTATAAGAAACATATTTATGCTATTTATTGTGTGTGTGCATGTGTGCATGTGTGCGTGTGTGCGTGTGTGCGTGTGTGTGCGTGTGTGTGTGTGTGTGTGTGTGTGTGTGTGTACACACACGCATGTTTGCCCAATATGGGCACCAACAAGCAATATCCTATTATTATCTGTGACCTACAGGACAGGTTTATGTTGTATTTCTTTTTTCAATGTAATTCTGTTACTCTATTAAAATCATACATTGATTATGTCATTCAATGAGAGTTACATGAATCCAATGTATACTGCTGTAGAACAATACATTTGTTCAATGTAGTGTGTGAATATGCTAATTATTGTTTCAGTCAGATTCCTGCTCAGTACGCTGTTTTAACCACAAAGCTACTGCTAAACTCGTCTAGTCGTCTCTGTGTTTCTCTTCATTTCCTGTAGAGACACACTAGCTCACTCCTTTGTCAGTTCTACATCCCACTCATTAACCTCTGTTTAAACTCTACAGTATCCCCTCCTCATACCAGACCAACTAGCGATAAGCCCGGAGACATGACTAAATTGCCAGCTATACTGATATTTATTTCAGCCACACAAGGTAATACTAGACCAAATGTTTAACTGCTTCTGTCCCACGCACGTAGATAAGATACTACATTTGATAGAATTTTGGATTTTGGGTGGACATTCATGTTTTGTTAATCTTCTGTTTACGTTCTGTTCCAGTAATCTGTTGGCAGTGTGGATTGTATAGCATGTGCAACTGACTTTCATTGTGATCTCATATGTTTGACAGGACTTCTTGGTGTGGTTGTTTTCCATCATAAAACAGTGGACGTTGTAGAAGGCCAGAACATCAGTCTGCCGTGCATTGTCAAACAGCCTCCTATTCCCAACATTGTTCAAATGGAATGGAGGAAAAAAGGCAGTCATGACACAAAGTTGATTGTGCATCATGTTGTTTTCGGAACCTCTCTGATGAATCAAAATGTGTCCCTCCATGTAGAGAAGAACAATCAGATCGTAACAGGCTCCTCTTTACAGCTGCACACAGTAGGAACTCAGGATGGCGGCGTCTATATTTGTGATATGACAGCCTTTCCTATAGGCACTTTCAAGCGGGAAACACATCTCAAAGGTAAGAACAAAAACACTGATTGTAAATAATGACAGAATCTTAAATAAAAAAAAGTCACCAGTCCCAACAGTGTTGGTTGGAGTGTAACAAAACAATATTGCTGACTTCATTAGATGGTTTAAGATTAGAATTTGACATTTAAGTTTTTAACATTTAAAGTTCCTACAGTACTTTCTATAATTACAAGGACACAAATATTTGCTTTTGCTTTACTATAGCTTTCTGTGGACATAGCAGTTTCCTTACATGTATTCAATAGTGTATTTGTATTCAAATCTATATTTGAAAATATTATAAACATATTTCTATATAGTTTACCTGATTGTTGAAATTAACAGGATCATCACACTGATGGAATTGATCTAATTTGTCTATTGTTGTTGTTGTTGTTGTTGTTGTTCTATTTAGTCCTAAATGTTACAGTTAAGTGTGACATGAACAGCACTATTCAAATGAACGCTGGTGAAAATGTGACCATTCACTGTTCAACAAATGCATTATCGCATGCCCGGTTCAGCTGGCTCAAGGTAGATAGCTCTGGCATATATGTGGGGGTTTGTTTGTGGCAAATACAATGGATGTCTTAAAGACATGAATTACCTGATGATATGCATTATTTCAACCTGTAAAATTTGTGTTTGTTACTTGTAACAGGACAACACCATGGTGTCAGACAATCGATCTCTGAAGCTCTGGCGGATGAGCAGAGCTCAGGCAGGTGTTTATACACTGACAGTCAGCGCAGGAAACCACAATATATATAAATGGTTTAACATCACAGTACTGGCACTTCCAGAGAAAGGTACTAAAAGTTTCTGTTTACTTCTTCCCATAAGTATATTTTTCTACATTACAAACACACATTTTCAGCCAGATTAAAACTGGCTAGAATCATATTTGCAAAAGCATATATATATATATATATATATATATATATACAGTATAGCAGTGGATGGTAAGAATAAGCTTGTTTTATCAAATTATGTCAATAATATAAAATGTCATATTTGTTGTACATTGAGTTGCATTGTAACTTGATACAAATTAGACACGGTAATTAAAAACACAAGCTAGAACAGAAGCCATAACAAGGGTTATGGATCTGTTGTGAATCTGTAGCCTGTCACTTATCTGCCCCAGTTTCTGTTTTCATAGAATTCGTACAGTACTTGTTCTGTGAAACACACCAAAGAGGCTGTGAGCGCCATCTGCTGAAACAAATAGGCTGGTGCATGTAGGATGAAATGATACAAATTATGTAATGGTTTATCATATTATTGACATTTCTGTCTGTATGTTGTAGCTCTTTTAAGTCTTCCAAAATGGAGGACAACTTAAAAAAAAAGATAAATATATATGTATATAATTACATAGCTTTTAAAACAAATGTATTTAACAATAATCAAATACACTCGATGTATAACATTGTAATACAATATTACATTTTATGTGTCTACCACACATTGCTACTTTTGTAACTTGTTTCTGATACAACCATCCCAGGTCTCCCTATATATTCCTAAATAAACCTTCTAAATATATTAGATAGTGTTGGTGCGATATGTCAGGATAATCCCATAACCACATGCTAACAGTAAGCTTGTTTGCTATATTATTCCAGATATTCCACCTCCATATAATTCATCTGGACAGACTGAACAGACTGACTACTGGAACAACATAACCACACTGGAAGACAAAAGCCATACCACACCTCCCATCCATGGGCATCCAAATACCGATGTTACTTGGACAACGGGATTAGATGCGAACCCAACAGTTAATAATACAGAAAATGATGTAACTTCAAAAATAAATCATGCCACATCCTTTAAACCTGAAGTGTCAGACAACGTTACAGATGGGCCAGCCACTGTGACAGACCACCATTACAACAATTACGAGATCTCTGAGCAATCAGTGTCCACTCCATCTGTTCAATGGAATGTCAGTGAGTGGACAACACCCATAGGGCTAAGCCATGAGGTTTACAGTAATAGCGGAGACTTAACGTCTCCTCCGCATCAAACAGAAACCCGCTCCATAGCATTCACAGAAGAGTCCATAACCCCGTACAATATAGGAAACTCTTCAGAGCACCCTAAACCAAGGACCATTGGAGATGACAGGGTTGCTGTCACTGAATCAGGTAAAGCTATTTTAAAACTATTACTTGATGGTACTGAACTTGTGTTAAACCCTTGAGTCTGTAGGGTTCAAGGGGAAAAGCAATGAGTCACATTTATTACTCCGGGAGAAACTCTTGGCCTACTCTCACACATGCTGGGAAAAGAGAACCAAAACACCAATCACTAAATTTAAGGGCCGGATAAAACAACCAGCGATATTCTCCTCCTCCTCCGCAAAAGAGTCCTACTCCTATTCCCTGCTATGCCACACACGTTTGAGGAGCGAATACCCTCCTAAGGAGGCAGGGGGTGCAACAGGTCCCCATTCACATGGTCGAAACGCCTTTCGAGCCCCTTGAGCTCCTCCAGTGGAACCCTTGACCGCTGGCACTCTACACAGGCAGCAGCCCAGCCACCGATGTCTTTCTCAAGGCCATGCCAGACCAACGAGCCTTCCCGCCACACTGGGAGAGACATAACATACCTTGCACACACTTCCAAAACGCACCTGGCACAAAAATGTTAAGCTTCCCCACAGAGGCATCACACAGGAGCATGACACAAACCGTAATGGAAGGGGATGGGTGTTTGTTGGCGGGATGCACTGGCCACCAAGATGCCATCCAGCTAAACGAACAGGAAGTATGTGCCGTGACCACAAAACAGACGAAGAAAACTTGTGAGGAATGTGAGGAGGGGTGGGTTGTATGTGAATGTGGAGGGGTTGGTTGTAAGGCGGGGGAGGGGTGGCTGTGTCCAACTTGTTATGGTCAGGACGGGGAACTCGGCAAGGAGCCGTGCAAAGTCACTGGTCCAAATTGGACGAGCTGGACCCGCTGAGTGAGCATGGAAGGGAAGCGCTATAGCACGGACCTCATCATTGGCTGAATGGGGTGCCAGACCCTGCCTCCCCTGTACAAGGTCCAGGTAACACGATCACAAATACAATGAGGTCATTAAGCAGACGCCTTCATCCGAAGTGACTTACAATGTGAACCTGTCCGCGTCCACAGTCCATGTCCCCAACAAACGGCAAGCGGCCTGCTGCGCCCCTGTTTCTTAACTCCTTGCTGAAGCAGCAGTGTGGGTGCATGGCACTTCTTCTTCATTGGGTAATTACATAGAGCTGTCAACATGGAAGCTGATGGCGGTTTGTGAATTGTAGATGGCTAAACCAGCACCTGTGCGGTGAACCAGGGGCTTCATTAAATCTAGACATACATTCATCTTGTATGTAAACTAATCTACCAAATGATTTATTCTACACCTTAAACTGTTTCTTTTCTCTCTGAATCCTCTCAGGTGGTCGTGGTGCTGCATATAAAATACTGATGATTATTTTAATCTTGATTTTTTTCACAAGTTTTGGGATTTGCTACAGGAAATACATTATCAAGAAAAGGTGTGCTTCTTCACTGTTCTCTCATATTTTATATAATGACTCATTTGTTTTTTAATTATTAACAATACTTAGACATTATCTGGAAAGTGACAACCCATTTGTTATTAAAAGTATCATGCCAATAAAGGCAAATAACATTTCTAATTTTATACAGACAAATTATTGTATAACAGTATTTTTTCTGCTTTCTTATATTACATACAAATGTATGTAAAATAATAATAAGTATCTGTAATTAACTATATAGTTAATATGAATATGTTCATTTGTATTTATGTGTACTTTTACATTCAAATACTGTACATCTGTAAATGGCAGCTTCGGAAGGATTTAGTCAACAGTTTTCAACCAGTCTTTGTTAATCTCTCAAGAAATGAACACATTCTAAATTAGCATATTAGCATATAGATTTATTAGAATTAGGGTATTTTTATTTGTATGGTCTGTGTTTGGCAGTCGCTGCTGCCAGTCATTTGGCTGTTTTTTTACAGTTTAGTTTTCAAAGTGTATATTTATGTTTAATGTCTCAAATGTTCAGAAGATACAGATGAGGTGATATAAACAACATTGTATTTTTTAATGCCAATCTGTGAATTTATGTCTGACTGCCTTCTCACTCTCTTTATGTTTCTCTAGAATGGACCAACCACCTCCATTCAAACCCCCACCACCCCCAGTCAAACATGCAGGTCAAGTCAGGTCTCCTGAGATTGTGTATGGTATTATCTGAAACATCTGGAAACAATGGCTTTACTTTGTCTGCTATGCATGCATGTGTGTGTTTTGAATATTATTTGATATATGCCATGGGCTTAATATACATTTTCTGTATATCATGCTTTTATTATGTTCATATACAGTATGCAAACATGTCTGATATAAAACAGTATGTGTACAGAGGAACATTTATTTTGTAGATTTAAACATTGATAAGCATGTCTCAATGCATCAGTGAAAGTAAAAGAAAATGTTTATGTTCACAACATGCTACAACCTCAAGAATGTTTCCAACCACAAAACACAAAGCTACAAGATCTCATTTGTTCTACAATTTTTCTTCAAAGTAATGGGAGAATAAGAGAAGCTGGATTACTTTTATTTCAACGCAACATCCAAACACAAAAACCTCTCCCGTCCCGTCAGTGCTCCCTCAGAACCTCCGCCCTCCCCCATTGGACACACATTAGGTTGGAATAGTGTTGCATGGTGCGGCCTGTATGCATTGTGAGGAGATATTATCTGAATTTAACAAAAACTGCATTAGATTAGAATTGTTATAGGATCTTTAAGTTCAAAAATGTTCTGCAACTATAAAAATGTTTCTACACCATGATTTTTAGTTCCTGTAGTGTTTCTCACACATGCCCGTGAGGGGGGGTCAAGTAAGTGGTTATGGTGGGTTGCAGTGTATGCCGCTTATATGACTTCCTGACAAAGAGCCCCATAGCTTTTTGACATATGTTGATTTTAGCTCTCACACCACTAGCATCTTGCTAGAATGTGTTATTTATAAATAAAACCACAAACCACAACAGCTGATTGCCCAAATTAATTTTCATCATGTGCACCATGCCCAGAAATAGAAAGGCTAAATTATTAATTGATCATTGAAAATAACTGAATGTTTGTTATTTTGAAACTATTTTTTAATGAAGAATGATTAACAAAGATCATTATAAATTACCAATACAAATAAATGACTGAGATTAAATAATTGTTTCTAATATATACTTTTTATTATGTGTCATCACATCGACACGCTCACACACACACACACACACACACTCACACACATATGCAGTTTGGTCTGTCTGTTTTTATTAATTGTATTTAGACCTACACAATATAGCTAACTATAATGTTCATGTCAGGTGTCAGGAGGTGAAAGTCTCGATCAGAAGAAAGATATTGTGTGTGTGTGTGTGTGTGTGTGTGTGTACAAACTGTACATCCTGCTTTTGCTGTTGTGGTCGGAAATGGAAAATTTACGCAAAAGAAGAACAGCCTTGCATTTATTAATGCCGTCAGCTTTGCGAGTGAGTTAAGATGTTATAAAAAAAGGAAAGGCGTTCAGCCTATTCTCTAATTAAATATTAAATGACATATATCACTGTTTTACAGTGTGTTTGTCATGTCATCAGCTACAACCAAACATAACCTTTATGTTCATGATGTAATAAAGAAATACTCCATGCACGCTGTGAAATCCTACTTGTGTATGAAATTTAAAAACATTACTTGTCATCTAATTAGGCCTCAGATTGTATCGCACAATGGTTTTTGATGAATTGCATCAGAATGGGGTTATGTTTCCTGCATGTAACTGAAAAATAACATTCAGCATTCAGAGGGGCTAGATAAAAGAGGGTTTGCTAAGAGAAGATACAAATAGTGCTACACAACTCAATGACTTCACAGTGTGACAACTACGCCTTAGAAAAGCAACGTGCCAGACTGTGATCATATTAAAGATGAGTGGCAATGGTAAGACTATTTAATATTTTATAGATTTACATTTGTTTGGAAGAAGATAGTATATACTTTAGTGTTACAGTAGTCAAATATTTTCTGTATTTTTTAACCCAGGAGAAAAATGTAGTATACTGTAATTCGTAGAGAAAACTTTGTTGCTGTAGTTGTTGATGTACTTTATTGCAAAAATGCTATGCTAAACCCTATCAACTGTTGTACAATCTTTATAGTATTTTTTGCATTTTATAAATTAACATATTTAACATCTGTTTAACATCAACAACATTAACAACATAACATCATCCAAACACAATTAACAAAAGTACACAAGTTGTTGGATAATGTACAATACTAATACAAATATATATATAGTAAGTTACACAGACTAAAAGTCAGGCTATACATTTTTTGTTATATAAAGACAAACAATTATTCAAATGCATGTAAATCAAATGCATTTGTAATGTTTTGATTTGCACACATTTTTTTATTCCTATGTAATTTTTTTTTTTTTTTTAAGTTTGCATCAAAGAATATACTGTAATATTAATAATGTCAACCTTTAGATTCTAAAAATGGTTTGAAATAACATGGTCATTAAATCGTTTGGGAATATTTCTAGAGGCCAATTAAGGAATCAAATGGATTTTTATAAAACTTCCCCTTTATCTCCTACATATTTCCACATGCAATATTTACTGTTGTATTTGTTTTGTGATGTGTGATAGATCATCCATGCATCAAGGAATGGATTACTCTGGCAATCACTTCTATCGCTCTTTTGACTTCAGTGGTTCTAAACATTATGTTGTACTGTTTAAGACGAAGGGACACCATGCAGCGAGGTACAGAAACATATTTGATTTTATTCTGCAGTACATACTTGAATAACCTATATGGTAGTTTTTAAACACCATTTATATTTTTATCATGAAGTTTTATTTTTCTTCTTAATTTTTCCAAAAAAGATTAAGGTGTTACATTATGAATAACTCAACAATTCTCTGTTTAAACAGCAGATAGTGAAAAGTCCACATACCCAGAGCCATACCAAAGACAAAGGTAAAGATGGGGTCTGACCATATACTTTCTTCTTGGAAATAGTCCATTACAGTACAGAAATATAATATTTTGCAGTACACATATTACCATTTTGTCAATACTCACAATATAGCCTTTCTAGTCTCAATAGGTCTTTTCATGATGAAGAGATGCAACAGGAAAATCCTATCTATGGAAACATCAGCACAGATAGAGATGGTGAGTTCTGTATTAATCTGATAACCATTGTTAACTATTTCTAAAAACACATTTTAAGCACTAATAAAGTTTGCTGTTGCATCTATAACTGGTTAATGAAATAAGTGCCTTGCCCTTGATATAATTATATATGTTGTATACAGTAATGAATGTTTATTTATCATACATTGTACAGTAATATTCTGTATAAGTGTGTGTTTTTTATTACATTGGACAACACAACTCAAAAGATAATTTTCTCATACAAGATGTTGCATGGGTTTTGAAATTAAGGATTAAGTATCACAATTATTAAGAGTCAATGCATAATTTATCTCAGCATCATAAACAGTACAAGTAACACAAATGTTTATATATTATGCATAGAAATAACTTCTCTAGGTCAAAGGTTGAATACAGTGCAATATAGATCTAACTTGAATTTGAACCTAAACTTAAAATTAGATACAAATCAACAATTTAAATCTAATGCAAAAAGATGTAGCCTAGCCTTTAGTTTGTGGTCCTCAATTACGTCACAAATTCACTCACGACTATTTTGTTTTCGTTTCACAGAAAGAGATGTGTGTTACGAGATGATGACAAAGCCACATAATAAAGATTGCAGAAAGGTAACACTTGCAATACAGTATTTACACATTTCTATTATCTTTTTACGGAAAATTTGACATCAAATATGAAATCAGTAACAATCACAATGTAACCATTTTGTTCTAACCAGCCTTTAGAATCGGACCTTAACTACGCCTCACTGGATCTCAACATGGCCAACAACAACAAGAAGAAGAAGAAGCAGAGGCGCTATCCGCAAACCCAGAGCTGGGACCAGAGCCCCCAGTCGTCCAATCTCTGTCAGGGCATGATGAGCGCGGCTGTGCCCACCAACGTGTTCTTGGAGGTGGATGCAGAGGCGGAGGCCTCGAACCTTTCTAAGAACAGCAGCCCCATGCTGTCGCAAAATAACATCTACCTGAACAGCCAGCAGATAGCCATGGAGACGGAGCTGAGAGAAAGACAACGGGAAGCACAAATGGAAAGGGAGCACAGCGGCTGGGACGACAGCAATGAATGGAATGGGGGTGCTGAATGGGTGGAAGACAGCCAGGACGTAGACGAGGCCGAGGAAGAAAATGGCGGTGCTCTAAATGTTGTCACGAAGATAGAAGAGACACACTATGTCAACAACAGTACAGATCACTTCATGGGTTGCTTTAGCCAGGACAAAGATGTATGAGACAATAGGCTGAACCCATAGACCAAACAGCAGATCAGAAGGACTGTTCCTGAGCAAAATCTCTGCTATATTAATAATTAATTTAAAGATAATAATTTGTAATGTGCATAAGATCTTTTCAACTACTGGCTACCTCCTCCTATCACACACCTACTCAGCAGGCTGAAGCAATCAAAATGTCCTTTGTGTAGGATTTGATTAAAAGACAAACAGTGGGTTAAAATGTGAAGCTCACATTGTGGCTTTTGGAGGTTAAGGGTTATTTGCTGGAAATATTTAGTTTGCTGTGAAAGTTGGAGAAAGCGAAAGGGCGTCATTACTCAGAAGACCTTGTGTTGACTTCCCTCCCAATGTGTCTTCAAAAAGATGTATCAGGTCTTCAAAAAGATGTATCAGGTCTTCAAAAAGCTGCAAAAGGGGAAAACATACAAGCACAGTTTCTGCAGTGTAGGCTGATCTTAAGCATTTTAAAGCAATACTTTCCTAGGCAAACCTTAACTTCAATTAACACAAATCAACATGATTAGCCTACTCAACTAGGGTAGGCATGTAAATATGTGTTATATGTAAAAGATACTTTTAGATTTAAATAAAATAATTTGCTTAACCGTGCTATGTGTAACTTTTAATGTATGGCTATATATTTAGGCCTACTATATAATGAATTTATTTTACGTTTTTTTGCATATATGTCCTGGTTCAATTTGTTTCCAAACCCTCCCAGGGAACCACAATTTACGTCATATATAGCCTATTATCTGTGGTTGTATCAGCCGTATCCTTAGTGTAGCGGCCTATTTCTTGCATGAACTGTAAGCAAAACCTTTCGATTGTGCGTGCGTCAACACAAAACACACACTCACGCACACACGCGCACACACAAGCTAAAACAAACAAACAAACAAACAAACAAACAAACAAACAAACAAACAAACTGGAAGGCAGAGGTGGAGGGAGGGACCATATCACAGCGGTACTCATGTCTTTTTAAGACAGTGGGCGTGGCTTGTAAGTCGAGAGGTTGGTAGGACAACAGCGGTGAAACATGGCGGCGCACATGTGAATGTCAATGAACGTTTACCATATTCTAGGAATATTATGCTATTTGGATTTAATCACTAGTTGGTGTGTAAAGTGTTTTTAAACGCACTTTAATTTAACTTAAACAGTCTTTGACTGAATCGTGTCAATTCTAGCTGGGGTTCACTAGTATGAATACTAGCTAAACATTAGCATTTAGCAAATAATCGTGAACATTTCGCTGATCCTAGATGGAGCCCGACCAGCAAATACGAAATGTAAGTTATTGCTATACAGATTCGTTATTCATTAAGACAAATACAAATCTAAAAGCTATCACACAACCTATTGTTATGAGTATGTCTTCGAAACACTACCGATACTGTACGTATGTCTTCTGTAGCTTCGGGATTTCCTACTAGTATACAACCGAATGACTGAAATTTGCTTCCATCGATGCACCAGCAACTTCAATTACAGAAGCCTCACCATGGACGAGGTGAGGGTCGTGACAGACTTCACCATTGTCGTTGTAACTGATGTTTAGATGGATAAGATGGGTAATTTATCATCTTTTTTAACAACTGGCCATTTGTAATGCTTATTTTGCAGGACAAGTGTGTGGACAATTGTGCTGGTAAGCTGATCCGTGCCAATCACCGTCTGATGGGAACCTATGTTCAGCTGATGCCCAAAATGGTCCAGCGTCGAATGGAGGAGATGGAGAGCAAGGCTGTAGAAAATGCCAAAGCTGCAGAGGTCGAAGCTTCTATGGCAGCAGTGCCGGCGGTTACTGAAAGCTTATCAACATATTCTGAAACATCCATTGCCCCATTTACATCCCCTCAAGAAGCATCATTTATCACACCAGCGGAGACTGTGAGTCCAGTTCAGATGCCCACAGTGCATGGACAGGCAGTTGTTAAACCTATATTACCAACCAATAGCCCAGTTTTAGGTGAATCTATGTTTAAATCAGAGGTCACTGGTCTTACTTTGAATCCATCAGATAGAGTAGAGCCACCGCTGGCCACTTCCATAAGCAAAATCACAAATACAATCTCACCTGTAACAGAACATGTAAATCCTGCAGTACTTCATAAATCTGTTAATGGACCATCTTGATCTGCCTCAAAACTATTTGTGTCTACATTAGTAACTCCTGCAATGCATAAAGCCACAATGGGGCTAACAAGCCAATATAAAGCCCCGAGAGTGTTTCTTATTCTCTGACAAGTAA
>JAODOY010000390.1:0-13779 GCA_025399855.1 Forbesichthys papilliferus | reverse complement strand
GTTCCACGACCAGGACAGAATCCGCATTGTTGTTCTTCAACCTGAGGTTCGACAATCGGCCGAACCCTCCTCTCCAGAACCTTGGAGTAGACTTTACCAGGGAGGCTGAGTAGTGTGATGCCCCTGTAATTGGCACACATTGATGATGATTCCCCATCAGTTGAGTTGAAGATCTCATGGACATGGGCCTCCTCCAGACGTTCCCAGTTCACCCGCACAAACACTACCTGTTTGGGCTTACCAGGTCTGTCCAGTCTTCCCCCACTACTTGACCCAACTCACCACCAGATGGTGGTCGGTAGCCAGCTCTGCCCTTCTCTTCACCCGAGTGTCCAAAATATGCTCAAGATAATCCTCAAGATAAAAAGTAAATTTCCAATAACGACATGACCCACCACAGAATGTACCGGATAACTCCACAAACCCTCCACTTCCCCCAACCACACACACACACACACACACACACACACATACACAGGCACAGCTTAAGTATTTTCTAAAAGGCAGCTAAAGGGAGTAAGTTGAGCTCTGCCACAGCTATACCTTCCATGAGAGCGCTGTAATGATTGAGCCCTGTGCCCTGGTAGGGTGCAGACCGGGGATGGACAAGACAAAGATAAGATGGAGAAATAGTGCCTAGCTTCCACCTCGGCAGAGAGCGAGTGGGGGCACGTGTTTCTGCTGATGTGTTCGTGTATGTCAATTACTTGTGGAGACTGGGTCAAGCCCAGTGAATCTGGAAAGATCTGTGCTGTATTTCTTGGGATATATTTCTTGGTAGAAACAAACCCCACTTCAGGGGCCAGCAGGTTTCAAAAAAACTTGAGACCCTAGGTTAAATGTACAGTGTATCATTGTGGCATTGATGAAGGCTTGGGGTATTAGGTTGTCTCAGGTTGTATTTGTACCCTTCAGCCCTACCTAAGCTGCTTGAAAACCAATGTATCATGGCTGACTACTGTACATATGGTTGCTCTGCTTTCACACATTCCAAGAGTCATTTGCATACGCGCATGCTTTTTATGGTAAATATATTCTTAATAAATATCCCCCCCAGTTCTCATCTCAACAGTGTTATCATTGCAACCTCCCCCAACCTCCCACTGGGTAGACATGTCCGACCGGTTGTCATTTTAATATGGGGTGTGGATGGAAAGCCAGAGATAGAAGCAGTGCCATCAGCCTACTAGCATATGTTAAGCTGCACTGAGCAGTGGGGATGAAGGCCCCCCCTTCATCTCAGTCTGAGGTCCCTAGGGGTCTACAGAAGTAGAAAATAGAAACAGAATACACTATTGGATTGGCCTCGGTGTTGATTCAGTGTGCATCGTCTGGCTGGATAGTGTCTGCCAAAAAAATGGGATATCTGCACACATGACAAGATTTGCAAACCGGAAAACCAGAGCCACGAACCATGTGTTTCACCAGTGCAAGGCAACATCGACAAGAATCTCCTCTGATTTCTGTGGTACAACGACAACCACTTTGCAGACAGATGAGAAATTACAGTAACCCTCTTTAACCCTCCTTCCCTCTAATCGGAGGAAACATGTTCTCGTGATGGTGTCTGTAAAGAGCTTATTTTGAAAATGGGACGTGTTCCCTTCTGATCACCATAATCCCTGCATAGTGCCCTCCTTCCTTTTAGCTGTTCCTGCTGTGTTTTACGCTACAGCATAGCTTTGCATTGTTCCAGCTTCCTAGTTTTAATGGTTAGTCTTGTAATCTAATCTAAACTGTTAAGGTTGACTCTAAACTGAAAGCTGATAGAAATTAATTTTACATAGGAAGATGTATGTATGTATGTACATCAATTCATTGTTAATAAGATTAAAACCCATAATTAAGTTACTGTACTGTACAGTACTCATTGTGTAATTTCACGTGGACTAAATGCAACTTTAATTAAAGGTGCTCCTCATTTTTTAAATATCGCCCAGAGAATTCCAAAATTCTCCCCTGAATTTCCTGCTATGAGAGAACAGGTGGTGCCGTTTGTGCCATTAAAACAAACAGTTGACCCAATTCCTTGACCACTGCTACCAAACTACAATGTTGAAACATGTCTTAGGTACCACCACAAGCTATACTGCACGGACCAAAAATTCACTCGACCGTGGAATTTATTTTCCAACCGTTTAGTGTCCAGTCTCTTCGTTTGTGTTCCGGTTGCAACTGCACAACGTTTGCACTCCATGTAGAAAATAACTTGGAATTGCCACACTATAATTTCTATCAAAGCATAGGTTTTGGCCTCGTAAATGGATTTCTTTGGACCTGTGTTGACAAAGGCTAGGCTCGCTGTGGTTCTGCACAATTGGCTTTTGGACCCCTCTGGCATGTGTCCCCTGAGAGCATTGTCTGACCATTGGCCTGATTTTTCTCTTAATGTCCTTTGATTGGTAGAACATTTATATCACTAAGATCATTTGCTGAGTGTGTAGAAAGCAGTCTGCATTCAATTTCTGATGCAATTGAATCAAGTAGCCCCTTCAGATACCAATCCGTTCACAGCACGTAGCCTTCCCCAATCATGACTTACATATTGAAGGAATTGTCTATGGTATTGCTTGGTAGCTTTGGGACAAAAATGATCTCCTCGCAACGTTGCAATAAAATATGCATTTCACATTTGTTCTTGATGGCAGCTGCTGGGGTTTTGTTCACGCTCCAAATCCAGCCGTTGGTGTCCTCTGTGATGGAAGACAATTAATTCGTTTAAATGTCGTGTTTGGTCTGTAGGTGTCCAGCATTCATTTCCATTAAATCCTTAAAGCTGCGATTACTCCCGCTGCGTTTTTAATTACCCAGTGGACACTCAATGCTGTTTTCGTTTGCTGTCGTTCCTGGTAGCTGCCAACTGTGAAATGGGTACATTCAAAAGGTAACCTATCAAATTCTGGTTGACAAAAAGGTTCTAATTAACTGTTATTTGGTTTTGGCCATTTCGCTGTTGTTATGAAGTCATTATACAGAGAGGTGAGCCACCTGTCGGGCTCTTGGCCCGAGCAGTGTAGCCGCACAGAATAACTGGCCACTAATGGTCTTGCCGACTGTATTTCACTGTGGTTCAGATGACATCGACCCAATGATTGTAAAGCAGGAGAGAATCAATAAGAGGCAGGGATATACAGATTTGGTGGCAAATCTGTTGACAGACCCACTCGACGCCCTCAATCCTCCCCTGTGCCTTTGTCGTTCTGCTTTACTCAAGACAAGAGTGCTCTGTTCCGCCATTAGAATGCAATGCACATCAATCACATTGTTTTCATAGTTCTGTAACTCCCTGCCTAGCCAAATGAAGTTGTCTGGCTAGGAGATTTTATGAGTGTGTGTTATCAAGAAGGCTGATGAACAGTAGCTGAGTGTTATTATTATTATACTTTTTAAAAAAAAAATTAATAATTATTATACAATATGATGCATATGGAGGTTTAGGGTCCATCATGCTCAACAGGCAAAATCCAATTCATAACACGTATAGCCACTATCCTAAAATTCCTTTATAGAAAAATAGTTATATGTCATTACAAAAATGCATTTGTTATATCATAGCAAAATAATATCACTAGCGAAATGGATAGTACTCATTGTGTGCTCCTTAGTGACAGTAACGTAAGAGATTAACGCTCTACCAAACTCTACCCTGCTGAGGTTGCAGTGTTTTGCACATTTAATCTGAACAGCCCTTGATGCATGAATTGCTGAATTGCTGAGTCTACTTACTATATGATCGCTGGTCAGGGTGCCTGTTCACGGCAGCCCAGTACGACCCTCAGGCCACTGGGAAATGGCCCCGTTCTCCCAACTGTCTGCGTGTAAACTACGCATTAGTATTATTAACAAGCCATTCTTCTTCATGTGAAGCGTATGAGGCTTCCAGTACAAATGCTCTGGGTTGCCTAGAGGTAATTTATGCAACATTGTTCGTGAAAGAACAATGTCATTACATCGATGTATCTAGATAGATTTGCTGAAACTGCAATAAATGTTAAGTTCAATGTGAGCATTACATTATCTGTGAAGTTCTAAATCATGTGTTTCTTGGCAGCAGAATGGCTGAGTGATATGCACTGTAGCTTCATGGCACCAGAAAGATGCTTTTTTTGTTTTGCAGATTGACCTTCCGGCAGATTCTCCAGTTTCCTTCAACCTCAGGCTAACTGGGGACTACAGAGTATATTAGCAGGGTATTATTGACCCTGGACTCCCACACAGGGTGTCCTACGGTCTTATGCATACTCTAAACTAGGACACACTTTAGATTCCTGTGACCATGCGCAGGACTAAAAGGGGTGTAATACAATTGAACAATTAAGTAACTGCAACCTTTAAATGCAAATAGCTACCGGAAATAAATTGTACTGTATTCTGAGAAATATGATTACTCAATGTTTGTCTGAAAATTACACCTGTGGGAGAAGATATAGACCTGCACTTTATATTAAGAATGTCAACAGTGGATACAATGATCTCTGCTTATCTAGATGGCATGTCAAGTGTGTCATTTGTTCAGCATGTGGCTCATACAGAGCCATACATATTTCATAAAGCTCAATACAGAAAGTGTTCCATATAGCCATTATTTTTGTCTCCATTTTAGTCCCTATGCGGATTGTACTTCAGTATTGAGAAGGGGGCACTTTCAGTATAGACCGTTTTTACCTGCTTTTAAATCACATTTTTTGACAATTTTTGCACAAAGAGAAGAGGTGCCAAATTGATAAGGCCATTTAAAGGAGGTTCACACCCCCCTCCAAACCCCCAGACTTTATTATAAAATAGGTTCATCATATATACAGTAATCGTGTGTGTCACAAGAATACTGTGATCTTCACATTTTCTCAAACATGATTTATCACGGTTTTTAAAGGCTTAAACGGGTGCCCACTGAACTCTATTATAAGCACAGTGGAGTATCAGCAGAGTGGTAAGTCTCTCAATACTAAGTCTATCAGCACTGTTGTGCAATGCAGCATTATGATTTATAGGGAAACAACATTCTAATAAGGTTGGCATAGAAAAAAGGGAACCCATCCATCACTGTTCAAGTAAAACTAAACACTTTAAAAGCACATAACCTCGAAGCAGATATTTTGTTATTAAGCATCTTATTTGTTAATTGTCATTAGTATAATGTGTTGTGGTTTCATAATTTAGTGCCAATAAAGTGACGAAATGAATGAAAATCTCACCTTATTAGCATAATGTTTGTAGAATTGCTCGTAAGAGGGTCTGTTTCTGTAAAGTTTGTAAAGCCCGTTTTTTATATCCATGCAGGAGATGAAAGTAGCAGTATGAATTCAAATTTAATTTGTTCATTCATCCATTAAAATGGTTTGTCTGTCTCCTCAGCTTCTACCCTCCCTCTCTCTCCCTCTCCCCCTCCCCCCCCCCCCTCTCTCTCTCTCTCTCTCTCTCTCTCTCTCTTTCTCTCTCTCTCTCTCTCAAAAGCTGTGTGGCAAATTGTAACTATAGCTTTGAATGACAATGAGTAAAATGGAGGGGAAAAATACATGTACATATTGAGGGCACAGTGAATAAGCAATTAAATGTAAAAGTTATTAACTGTGGAATGAGGGACAATGCACTCTTTCCCCTTGTCGCCTCCAGCCAGGGGTTTTAGAAGTTCTAGGAAACAAACAAAAAACAAAAAACAAAAAATAGACAAGACAGGACAGACGAAAGAGTGGCAGACAGATGAGAGTGAAAATTAAGAGTCAGCAGTAAGAAGTTGTAATGCAAATGTGTTGCTTTCGTTAGTGTGTGTGTGTGTGTGCTTGCATGCCATTGCAGATGTTTACATGTGTGGACACCGATGTGTGCGTGTGTGTTTTTAGTTCCACTGTTGTCCTTATACTGTAGTGCAGAAGTTGAACTCTTATCCTATAAGTCAGTGTGGCGGTAGGGCAGATTCCCAGGGAGAGAGAATCAACGGTAATTAAGCTTTCAGTGTGCTTTTCACAAATAGTAAGCAATGGACTGACTACTAATTAACCTTTAAATACTGCTTCCTGTTATTGCTGTAAAAGATATTTAGAACTATGTCTGCCTTGCGCGTATATACAATTAGCGCCGTCCGCCAAGCATAACTAATACTCTCAGCATATGATAATGGCAGTTGATGAATTGAAGAAGGGGTTATTTGATTTTACTCATATTCATTATAAAATGCCAGCAATATATTTAAAACATGTTTTACATGTGTAATGTATACACATGAGTTCTTGATCAACACCAGCATTGCATCAATTTAAAACATGTTTTCTTATTAGAAAAACTATTGTTGTCGATTGTATGTTGTCTTTTTGCATGGACTGATTATTTATTTAGCATTCAGGATGGGTTGTCTCTGAAGGGGCAAACTGTCTCAGCATTAGATAACGCCAGGGGTTTGGGATGAGTTCTGGGATTCTTTGGGGAAAGACCTTCAGCCAACCTCAAAGAGCTTCTAGCAAACTTCTCCAGAGGGATAGGCAAACTATTGCCTATTG
This sequence comes from Forbesichthys papilliferus, assembly GCA_025399855.1. Taxonomy (NCBI): domain Eukaryota; kingdom Metazoa; phylum Chordata; class Actinopteri; order Percopsiformes; family Amblyopsidae; genus Forbesichthys; species Forbesichthys papilliferus. The sequence continues at coordinate 7,285 of JAODOY010000390.1, read as the reverse complement.
CAAAGGCAGGGAATCAATGGGTTTGACCTTGACCAATTGTGTATATGGAAGTAGACCTAAAAATAAGATTATGTCACATGCTGTCATCACATGAGGCTCCATGGACTACTACTCTTGAAATTAATAGAAAGTTGATGACAGGCAAAACACACTGCGTGTGCCCGCACACACCTACAGTACACACACACACACACACACACACACATAAAAATGTGAATGCCTTTGGGCAAAAGCAGTCTCCACATGGAAAAATACATGCAGGCAGAGAATTATGCAAACTCCATGCTGACAACACCCAGGCTGGGAATTCATCTAAAGACCGTGGAGCTGTGAGACTACTCATACAGTATCTAGGAGTTACCAGAAATCCACAATTATGCCAAGAGTCTGCAATATGAATGACAACATATCTGTGTCCATGTCTTGCCCAGGGATCTGGGACCAGTTTGAGCCCAAACCGAGGGTCTTGTTTTGAGTTCTAGTCCCACATTAATATTTCCAACATTATACAGTACAGTTCATATTGCCATATGCCAAACATGCCAGCCTCTTAAAGTACTATACCTGCGCAAACAAAACCATATACTGTGCATAAAAAACATATATCTAAAATCAAACATTTCAACCCTTCCCATTGTTAGACATATGGATGTAATTCACGTCACATTCTTCTACAAGATGCACAGCGATGACAGCATGCGAAATCAAGGCATTTTCTAAGTGAGTACTGGATTGCCATGCACTCATTATCTGGGGCAATAGACAAATAATTGCACACACCACCATTTTAACTAGCCTGAAATACTTTACATATCTATAAGTATGTACCATATTAACTGGCCTACATCCTTTACACATGCAAGCTTTGACCTTTGGTAGCATTGTTTCTGCATATTTTGCAATCATGTGTTGCACGCACAAAATATTCATATACATTTCTGTCTTATTTCATGTAAATGGGTAGATATGTTTGATATATTTGATATGGCAATATTCAGTTTGCCATAACAGTCTTGTTTGACCAATGCAACTTAAACCTTTGTAACAAATGTAAGCTGTTATTTACTCTCTTAAACCCGAGAGCCTCCGAGGCTTTCAATATATCTAAACCGTCTTTATCCAATTAAACATTATTTCAACACCACGCCGATAAAGAAGCCTATCGCAAATTGCACATTCAAATATCTCACAGTAAATGTACACATGCAAATTGCTAAATAATTCCTCTAAAGCAATCTACAAGCAGTGGCGGAACTAGATGTTTAACTATGGGGTGGCCAAGGGTTGGCCAAGGTTTTTTCAGGGGGTCCATAGGCCATCACAGAGATATCTTTTGCGGAATGTTTGGATTATGGGGTAAAAACCTGTGAGTTTCTATCTATTACCGTTCTGAAGATATGACACAAAATATAAACCTATGCTATAAATAGAAACATACGAGAATCCATTATGCAAGGCATATTTTATGTCTGATTTCGTCGCCGTAAATGTCTGTATTATGAGGGAACGTGTGTTTCTAGCATTTACCTTTCTGAAGATATGATACGAAATATAAAACTATGCAAAATCGCAGCTTCCAGATGACTTGGGTCAGGTTAAAAATTAAATGTAAAACTGCCAGTGTTATCCAATACATTTTTAGGGTGGCACCCATGGTGGCCAATCAGATATCAAGGGTGGGCAGTGCCACCTTAGACACCCCTCTGACGCTGCCAATGTCTACCAGCTCCATACCACAAAGATGAGATTGCGTATATTTTTTACCATATAATCTCTAACCGTATCACAAAAAGCACAATGAGCTGCCGTTCAATAAACACTGCAAAGTGTACAGTAGCATTTGATTTCCTCTATTTGTTGTAAAAGACCAGATAAAAATAATTGTATTGAGGTATTTTATTTATCCAACTCATTACCATAAAGTCAAACAACCTGTAATAAATCAACTCATTAAATAAACACATTAAATGTACTAAAATAAAACTATTAAACAAGTAACACATAAATACTAATGTTTGAAAAAATTCAAATAATGCACATAAACCTACAAAAATAAATAGATCATGTATTTTTTTGTATATGCTACAAATATCTGTGTATGTTTTTAGCGTTTCTTTGATATGGTGGAGTTCTGCCTCAGTTGGCAAACTAGGCATGCAGTATACACTTACTATATGCTCTAATGGATACAGCCTCTTTTGGCCCAACACTTCCTTTGATGTTCTAATGATTACCTCTATTAGCAGGGAAGTTGAGTAGCCTCTTTCCAAGGATCCCTTGTCATGGAAGTAGCTGTGCTAGCAACATGTAATTATTTTGACAATATGCTCTAACCAAATTCCAAATAATAACTAGCTCTGACGATATCAAAAGCCTCCCATAATATGCTACCAAATTTGTGGCATCTTTACTACAGAAAACCCCACGAAGCCAAAAGGCTTTAAATATGGTAGAGGGAAATAGATAACAAGACAGTGGATATGGAGTGAAGTTGGGAACTTATCTACTTTGCTTTCTACTCACCTTGCCAAGAAAGGTGAAAGGTGAGTGAGAATTATGAGCCATCTTCTGTGCATTCTCATGCACGGTTTCGACTACCTGCTTGAAGTGTACCCTTAAGCCACGGGTATCATTTCCTCTTCCCCTTTCCTCCTCATTTTCCTAACCTTTCTGCCCCTCATTTAATCTTAATTTGATTGCTTGCAACTGCATTTCACATCTCAATCACCTTTGTCCCTCAGGCTCCTCTTTCTCGACTTTCGTTTAGGGAAGAAAAAACCTTCCGGCATGCCCAGGCAGCATACGCCCTAAATGAAGAATGAGCACATACCTTCCCTGGCAACAGTCGTATCAGGGTCATCTGGCATCACCCAAACACCATTAGCCACAGTGGAGCCATGTCAAGCAGGGCCAACGTCGATAAGAAAGGGTCTGAACAATAGTCCGCCAGCCCGACCACAGTCTGCTCTGTAACACTGAGAGCACGACTGTTACTACAAATAGGCAGCTCTATAACCCACAATAGCCTGGTAAAGTGCAGCGCTGTCTGGGAACCCTCAGGAGCACTCCAAGGACTGGAGACGATTCTGACAAAAAGGAACAGAACACATGAAATACAAGAGGACAGAGCTCTCCAGACCGGAACAGTTCCTGTACCGGATTGGAGATGTGGAATCAATGTGCTAGTTATTCACATTAAAAATACTCTTGTCACTATGCAGGTGTTATGGGAAGAAAACTGTGACTCCATACACATAACCCCCAATCCCACCCCCAAGCACTGTTCTTCTTATTCGCGTTAAAATGTCTGAACTAGCAAATAGCTAACCCTGCAAGGGTTAAACCACGTGTGCATGTGCTACATATTCACACCAGATGTTCCGATAAGGGGCTGTAACCTTTGGACGCCCCACCAATCTGTGTCCTAAAATGGCAAATGTCAGTAACACACAGGTGGCCAGCAACCTAACTATATAATTTGAGACAAAAACAGCAGTATAGCAGACTGAGTAAAGCAAATACAAACCCTTTGTTTTAACGTTTTACAGCAGTAACTACCAGGGTTTTTTTCTGTGGCTGTGATAGATCACACAGATTAGGTTACTTTGGAGAGACGCCCAACTCCATAGAAGTTGCAATATTTTTCATAGCTCATATACGGCTAATTGTTTAAACCAATTGTTATTAGCTTTTTTTGCAAGTGTATCATTTTCACGTAACAATGCACAAAGCTAAACAATATAAATTGGTTGTTTATTTAGAATGTGATGAATGTGCTTTATATTAGGTTGATATAATGAATGAACTCATTTCACATGTCTTTAGTCAGAACCCATCCGTTCACATCTCCAATTTCCCAGTTTCCCCACTTCAAACACGCCCCAGGGGAGAGAGGGGCTTCAAACAATACAGCTTTACTTTTTCAGGACCGCTACAGAGTCCCACGCCAGCCAAGAAAGCAACTGAAAGTTTCTTTCCAGCTATTTGTTTTAAAGTTTCCCTCTGTTCTGGTTGGCGTTTATTCCTCCCTTGCCTGACCCCATTTTATCTTCCAACCTACAATTTCACTTCCATTTATAATGGACTCCTTTTGTGTTTCCTGTGTTTGCCTTCCATCCACCTCACTTGTTTTCTCATACAGTATTTTTTCTTCTTTTTAACACCGTATCCTAAAGCTTCACAGTGCAGCGTTTCATCCTGAGCCAGAAGGGTTTGTTTCAAGTTTTGGCCTTTCCCACCTTCTGCTTGACAAGTTAGCTTGTAGCTGTCCTCTTCAGGATAGCTACAGTACCATGAAGAATGGCATGGCAGTAACCTACAGTAGCGGTGCAACACTTTCCTGTGTTTTGTCCTCCATAACACTCTATGGCAGAGTTCCCCAATATGTGCCAAGCATGCCAAGCCAAGGGCCATAATGTCCAGGGTTAAACATGCACCCACCACACACCTTTTAATATCTGACTTTTAAATATATAAATGTAATGACCTTGAACACAAAATAAAAACAGCTACACACACAGGAAGTAGAATAGAATCCTACGCCAAACATAACTGAATGTTTCTACTCTGCCTATTGATGGGCTATGTTCATTGTTGGTTACAGAGAGCCAATCAGAGACTGTGTAGGGGTGGGTCTTCAGAGAATATGGATGTTGTTGCGTGTGTGTCAGACTGACACAGATGGAAGACAGAAACAGCACGTCGGTAGATTGAAACGTGTTTATTGTTTTTTGACGTGTGCCAATTGGTTGTTGCCAGACATATTTTGCTCTTGCGGGCCGGACCTTGCTCATGGACCACCTATTAGGGACCACCAGCTAGTCTTCCATATACAGTATCTCATGTGGTATTTTCTTGCTCTGTTCCATCAATGATGTCATGGCAATTGCAACATAATGCACATGTATGGGAACAGTGGCTTTTTTCACAAGTGCTCGCCATTATGAATGTTATAATAATTCAGCATTGTTGTCTGAGACTGATTATATTCCCATTACACTCTCCCTAGACATAAAGACAGCTCTTCCTTTATTTGATCCACAGACCAGCCATCATTTTCCCCTACTCTCTGCACCATCATCTGACAATCTCTAATAGTCTATCTCCCTAGACACTCAGGCACCCGCCATGAGTCTCTTCTCTCATCTGCTCTTCTTTACCACCATTTTCCCTCCTTTTTCTCCAGGAGTGGGTGACGGCCACGGACTTGCTCATCTCTCTGGACAGGATAAACACTTTTGGAGATGAGTTCTTCAAGGACGCCAAGGTGCTACGCTCTTATTTCTATGCCATCTCGGACTTCACTGTGGGTGGCAGGTAAGAGACGCTTCAGAAATGGCCCTCCAGGACTATGTCAGTGGGAACCTTTCTTGGCAACATTTCAACATAGTCAACCAGCACCTTGTTATCTGTCTCAAGTTAACTGCATCAGACAAGTTCAGAACAATCATAGTCCAGAGATGAAACAGTTTAGCATAATGTGATGTGTTTTTAGCTATACATTGTTCAGACTAACATTTCACAGAAAGACTAGCTTTCCCCCTTATAATTCAGACAGCCCATGTAAGAGGATTAAGACTGAGACCATCCTGATTTGGCCGCAAAATTCTCTGGGTTTATTACCCAATATAATCAGAGAAGACGTGACACCTACTCCCAGAATGCAACTTGGACAAAAAAAAATATATTCTACTATTATTCCGACTGTAGTAATATTGCAAATTTGATAGATAATTTCCAAAATGTGCGTTTTCTGATAAAAATGTGTGGTATATGCCAATATGATTTAGGATTTTGGAGCATGTTTACAGTATATTCGTAACATGAGTCTCAATTGCATAATAAAGCATTGGGTATCTTGCCTGTTTACGGTAAGAAACTCAGAAAAGTTTGACAAATATTGTGATGCAAAATAGCACTCCAACTGTTCAAATTTTCCATATTTTTCAAATTTTTTAGAACATTACTGCAGTTTGAAATGTAGATAAATTCCTCTGTAGTGCGAGTAGGTTTTTTAAAGGTTGTAGCTTTAGGACGTATAAATCTAAATATGTTCAGCTGCATGAAAAACAGACATGACAGTTGATATGTAAACAGCTTTGTAGGAATATTGTCATTTTCAGAATAAAGGCAAAACCGGAATTTTGCGTGCATGAAAACATAGCCATTACTTGTCCTAAACAGGGTCATCAACATCACCCGTCCTACCACAAAAGTAAGCATTGAACCCACAACCTTTCAGCTAGGAGACAACCACCCTGCTAGCATATCAAGAAATGTCCTAATTTATTTCAAACCAGATTCACTTCTTTCCAATTATTTACTGGGGAATTCATTAATGTCTGTTATGCAGGCTGATCTGATGTCTAGGCACTGTGGAAGTGACTAGCTTGGTGCTACTCCTCAGCGAGAGAACATAAATAACAGTTTTAGCTGGAGGCAAGCATACATCTGATCCGGGACAGCTGGCTAATATTGACAGAGCCTGCCTCTCAGTGACAAGTCCCTATCCCCATCACATCCGCTCAATAGATCCTAGCAACACAACAAGGAAATAGTACACAGTAGCTAGGCACAGCTACGGTGTACTGTGTGCTTCAATGGAGACATTATATAGTATTATAGTGTATAGTCTTCCCATTATACCATGACAATTTACTATATGATAAACTACTATTCATCACTTTACCATCTGCACTAGTGCTGATTTTGTATGGGAGGGAGTGCAAAGTATCACCTTTATTATAATAACCCATTTAATATTAGCTTTACCATTATTATTTACCCTTCTATTAGCCATGTAATGGTTGATTCCATCATGCACTGAGAGTCCATTGGAAGTGCACATTTCCCTCGTTTGTTGGTTACATTTAAATGAGTATCTCTGGAGTCCTGTGGCGTAGAGACTTACTTTCAACGTTACTTTGTTCCAAAGCACATATCTGTGGTTTAATGTGGGAGCCACATTTAATATTCCACTCATACGTTTAGTAGTCAAATGTAGCAAGACTTTGTTTCCGCGTTCACTGCTCAACAAAATAGTATCGTTTTAAAACTTTTTTTAAATTTTTTTTAAATTTTTAAATTTTTTATTTTTTTAAGGGAAATCTATTTTTTAAAATTAATTAATAAAATTTTTTTATTTGAAGACAAAACATAACAACAACTTAAACCCCTGTGCATCACAGTCTAATTTAGCTCAGCTCCGCCCGCACCCATTAGCTGCCAAATGGTATTGTAGTGGCTGTTCAGCCACTGCACCTGTAGCACAGGGAAACAAAACAAA